>MBFL02000194.1:0-68441 GCA_001696595.2 Aspergillus hancockii
CCCTCGAGCTTGCAACCACACCTAGGAAGCTAGCCATGGGAAGAGCAGCCTCTGGGTAGTACATAGGCCTGAGAGTCAGGGTAATCGCCAGGATGGCCAAGGAAACCTTCAGCAGCGGGAGAAAGAAAGTGGCACTGTACAATAATATGGTAACTCACCAACATGGCCGTGTAGGATCAGACGCAGACACTCGTCCAAGTCGATACAGGTTAGGAAGGGCCTCAAGCATAGATGAAGATACCTGGCTCCTAGTCTTGACGACGGTTTGGAGAAGAAAAGAAATATATAGTAGTTGAAAGCTCAGTCACTTCAACACCATCAGAGAACACAAATGTTTAAAGAGAAAGATTTAATAAAGTCTCAATCTGTAGAGCGAGTCTCCGATTGGGCCGAGTGGGTCGGGGTCCACACCGTCTATAAAATCCTTCAAGTGAAGGATAGCAGGCGAGTTAAATTGAGATGCCTTGGGAAGAGAATTTGAGAGTTAACAAAGCTAAGACTGAGATACTACCAATCTGAGGGCTTGTAGGTAAGAGAAGCTCCCTTTCAAGGCCTTTGCGGACGCAGGAGGTACATGGATATATGTTAAAAGATCATCGTCAGTGTCTAGGAGATGTAATCCCGCCAATAACCCAAACACGGCATTCCAGTGTTATTTCCAAGTCATGCGGAGACATTTGATCATTTGTAAAAAGTAAAAAAACAAAAGAAAAATAAAAAAAGCAGTGTCCATTGTTAAGAGGTGTGGGCAGCACTCGACGTCAGCAGGTCTATGTGGCAGAAGTGATGACAGTACCAATATGATGACGGCAAGGACGAAGACTAAGAATTAGCGACGTAGCTTGTGATGGTAGTGGTCTCCAACTATATTATAATATCGATAGCATCGAGCGAACAACCTGGACATGGACAACCGTAGAGGCTGATACGCAATTATCACGGTGTTGGGCGTGAGCAGGTATAGCAGAATAGGCCATAACATGCTTAAAGTTTTGCGGGGAGCAGGTAACGGCAGCCGAAAGCCAATGGAATTTGATCGATTGGAGCGTTTAAAGTCTGCCTGAACAGAGTGCGGAGGATAGTCAAGACATTAGTCAAATTCTGGCTATATACTATATACAACAAACAGGAACACACCAGAGAAGTGGGTGCCATACTGAAGTACTAGATGGGATGGAAAGGCAGAAAGCTAGTGATGTTTCTAGAAATTGAGAACAGCTATTAAAATGAAAACAGCTTCTTCTCCAATCTATTGCACAGAATATTTCTCCAACGCTTGCACAGCATATTAAACAAATAATTTATTAGAAGCAGCCAATCAGTCAATGCAATTTACGTCACGTGCTGGCACAAATTTGTTTGGGGTTTGGCAGTTGACTTCCCAGGAGAGATTTAGATACGGTTCGAGTTTTATCCGGTGCTGGACGTTTCCCCTTCCTCTCACTTCGTTCGTTTCAGGGCAAGGTATGAACGGGGCGATTCTTAAATAGCTTTGGCCAATCACATTTAGGGTAGGCACACTGAGTCTGAATAATTGAGGAGAGACATGATTAGGATGATTAGACGATTGGTAGTTTCAAGAGCGGGTACTAGGTAAGTCGAAGAAGTTGTATTATAGTATCTATGGCAAACGTTTATTTTCCGTATTTGAATTGACAGTGGTCAAAATTTGGCGACAAAGTCGATGGTTCTAGAGTGTTGCCGAAAATACAGGCCGCTTTCATGCTATCCACTAGATCCCCTAGATACATGCGGTTCGTTATTACGGCATAGGCACTCTTCAACTGCTTCTCTGATGTCTTTGTTTATTCCCCCACGGCGAACTAGGCTGACAAGTTGCTGCACATCTGCCATATCGCACTCACGGATTGCTTTACACAGCTGCTGTAAAAAGTCGCGGCAATATTCTAGCTCCTGTTCCATAGCTTTGATATCCACCTTTTTACGCCTATCACTTGCTTCATTAGAGATACATTCACGATCATGAAGAACACATTCTTCGCATGGTCTGTGATTAGCGCACTAAGAATGGTGGCATGTTAGAGATACTTGCATACATTTGTCAGAGCTGTAATGTATACAATGGAAAGCTTTACTACCTTTGTACGCCGTCTGTGACACTCGACGCAAGCAGAAGATGTCCTCTTAACCTTTTCTCTCGATGGTTTGATATCCTCGGCTACACTCTTCTGTACATTGTCGGGGCGTGGTAGAAGAGGAGGCAAGCTTGGACGGCCGTTTTGCTGCGACATATTCGAAGGGTGTTGATATGGGCCGACGAGTAGGCAAAAGGCCTGCGGATAAATGGTGGCGGTCTACTCGAGGTCAAAACACAAAGAATTAACCGGCACTTTGGTCGCCGTCCCTGGTTAGTCTTTCCGATATGGCCTACCAGTACTGGTGAATGATCAAGAGGGGAGATGTGGATACAGGAGGATACCCGGAGTAAAAGGGTCGGATTGAACTAATAAATTATGGTAGAACCAAAAAGCTTGTCCAACCAGCCAACCGAGGGCAATTGTGGTGTACGTGTCATCTTCGTGTGTAAATCTGATACAAAAATACCGATAATAATTAACCACCAACTAGATATATGTTATTGAAGGTCACATGAGGAGGTAACAATACATGTCCATGCGAACCAAAAGTATTTGACCTCTTGGGGACAGGATTTTACTGCGCCTGCTAATTAGAACGGCTTGTTTAATGATCCATCTATATAAAACCTGGACAAGTATAATCCACAGTTTATTGGTAAAACAATGTGTGAACCACTGTCCTTAGAATTTGAATATAACTTTAAGAATTAGAGACTAGAACACATCACTAATCCTACAGTTTAGATTAAAGACCTCTGAAAGTTTAGCAACCATATATTAATCTTGCGCGCGGGTACATACGAACACGTTGTAGTTGAAGGTATCTTTTCAACATCCTTTACCTCGTCCGTCTACGAAGACCTATGTACGGAGGCAGCAGATTGGCCTGTTGGTATTACGGCCTCGTGAGGTCTCTCCTGTCGCATGGTTTGATCTGCAATAGTAGTCTCTTATATATGCTCTCCACAATATTGTCTTCACTTGTATAATCAACTCTTCACATACCACAGTTGAAGCAGGCCGTCTCGGACAACCCGTGCTGCCTATTTATCGAAGAACTCATCGCCGTGTATCCTGATGTGAAGGCCATCATCCTTACCACACGCTCCCGCAAGAGGTCTCTGCAGGAATTTATTCATGTATCACTTTTCTAGAAATCTTGGTTTATACTGTTTTATCTTGATCACGATTTTACCGCGCTGTACCAGGCTCTTCTCAACTGTACAACTTCTGTTTTAGCCAGGGGGCCGCCCGCCTCATCAACCATCCGTCTATCCTGCCCCCCTTCAGTCATTCGATGACCATAACGACCGTGTGCGCCGCGTGGTGCCGAAGGATAATTTGCTAGAGTTTTATCCAAGCCACAGCTGGAGGCCATTGTGTGAGTTTTTGGATATGCCAGTCCCCCAGGAGAACTTCCCACACTTCAATAAAGCACGTGCGATAGAAATCAAAAAGTTGTTATATTGATCAAAATAGTATCGAGTAGTCAAGTATGTGGGTAAGAAAACAGGGATGATGGTCTTAGTGTTTGTTATCGCGCTCTGGGCTGATTGGAGTCTATAACTGGAAATACTATTCTTAGAGCACATGAGCTAAAAATCTAGTTTTTATGTTGTCGGCGGTACGTATAAGACATTTAGTCATCGGACGCATCTCTTGGATCTAGACGCGATAGCCAGGCACGTGACCTCCACGTGGGCTTCCGAGGCCCTTACACTATGTATATAAATTCGTCAAGCACGAGAGGTTCTTAAAGTACAAGGCACGACTAGTTATCCGTGGAGATCAGCAGAAAGACCATACAGAGGATCTATATACAACAACATTAGCGGTTCGATCATTCAGCGCTTTGATGTCAAATGCGGCTCGATTTGACCTAGAACTCATTCAATATGACATCACAAATGCATTTGTAAATGCAGATGTGGATAAGGATGAAGGTCGGTAAAGGAATCTTTCCTTGTAGGCAATGTAGAGGAAGCTCGACGCCATTTGAGAGCTCGTCCTTCTGGTCGCTGATCCGTTTTATCCCCGAGCAAAGTCAAAGTCTGATCGTGCTTGACTAGGTGCCTGTAATTGGAACACTTTTTTCCCATTTGCTCAGGGTGCGGGAGGAGGATAAGGCATCGGGATGGTTGGGCCCCAATACTTTATTACGGAGTGTAACACACTTCTCCATCAAAGCTAAGGCACCTTTAATCCTCCCCTGGGATTTCCAGGTATAGGCCAGGTTGGCCATGCTGTTCAAAGTGGAAGGATGCTCGGGGCCTAACACCTCCTTGCGGATCTTCATCACCTGCACTACCAGCTCTTCTGCGTCCTTCCATCGTCCTTGGTTTCGATATGTTGCTGCCAGGTTGGCCATGCTGTCCAGAGTGGAGGGATGCTCGGGCCCCAGCACCTGCTTACGGATCTTCACCACCCGCACTCCCAGGCCTTCGGCTTCCTTCCATCGTCCTTGGTTTCGATATGTTGCTGCCAGGTTGGCCATGCTGTTCAGAGTGGAGGGATGCTCTGGGCCTAACACCTCCTTGCGGATCTTCATCACCTGCACTACCAGCCCTTCCGCGTCCTTCCATCGTCCTTGGTTCCGGTATGTTGCTGCCAGGTTGGCCATGCTGTCCAGAGTGGAGGGATGCTCTGGGCCTAACACCTCCTTACGGATCTTCATCACCCGCACTCCCAGGCTTTCTGCTTCCTTCCATCGTCCTTGGTTGCGGTATGTTGATGCTACCCAGGCCATACTGGTAAGCGTTGAGGGATCCATGTCACCATGCTTCTTTTTCTGCACTCTTAGGATGTTCTTAAACACGACAGCCGCTTCATTGTATCTTCCATCACTGTACAGGCATTGCCCAACTTTCTGAATCAAACTGATGTATTTTTCCTGCTTTTTCCGGAAATCAGCTTGTCTGATTAATGAAAGGGCATGTGGTAGATATTCCCGCCACAGCTTTCGATTAGTATAGTTATCGCTGGGAAAAGCTTCACTTAATCGATCTGCTGTTTTCAATATTTGCTGGCTAAACAGTTGCTTCTTTCTCAACCAGTTCCGAGTTGAAATATGGACCAGTCGATGGAGACTCAGAGAACGGTCTTCAGCCTGCTCACTGACAAAGGAGAACGCCTTAAGGAGGCAAATGGCATCAATTTCCTCCTTTTTGGATGTGGCAGTGGGAAGTAAAGACAGTGGAATATCACGAGCGTTTATGCAGGCCATGAATGAGAGATAATTAGCGGCTGTTCGATTCAATCGCTGGATCTGGTGGAATGAGATTAACCAGGTCGTTGCCACTGGATTCTGGATGTCTTTATATCGTCCTTCATCCCCAAAGTCTTCACTCAGCAACTTAATCACATCTGGTTCCTGGCCCTGTAAGAGTTTGATATATTCAGAGAGCCTAATATCGTTTTCATTAATATATGCTGCTGCTTGGCTGATTGCCAGTGGAAGAAGTGCCAGCTGATGAAGAAGGGCAATGGTTGCATCGCGATCGTTAAGCAGTTGTTTTCTGATCAGCAACTTTTCCAGAAGCTTCAAAGCCGCATCTGTATCTGGCTCGGAGATGGTTATCACTTGAGAAGACGCTAGTTTTACAGCCAGCTTTCGATTTCGAGTGGTAAATAGAATGCGGCCGTGCTCACTTTGAGGAAGAAAATCTGTAAGTACAGGGGTATCAGTGCCGCCTTGGATCCACATGCCCATGTCGTCTGCATTATCGAAGATCAGGAGCCATTTTCCTGCTCTCTCCTGACTGAGGTAAGCCTTCACTCGGTTTTTCGCTTCTGCTGGCTTCGCGCCGTGGATCCCCACTGTCTGTGCGAGGCTTATATAGGCTTGCTCAACACTCTCATGGCTGGTACATGGGATCCAGAAAATTAAATAACTGGAGTCGGTTTCGCGCACGCGGTAAGCTAATTCAAGTGCAATTTGCGTCTTTCCAATTCCACCCAGCCCGCAAATCGCGATTTTAGATGGCCCCTGTGGCTGCATTACCAGTCCCTTGATTTCTGTGATCTCGGACTCTCGCCCTACGAATCGCGGGTTCTTCCTAAAAGGGACCATCCACGCTTGTCCCGTTGTTTCATGTAATTCCTTCCTGTGATGGTAAATAGGAACCGCTGATAAGAGAGCCTTCGCATAGGCGGCCGCAGCTAGAGCGGCATATGGCTGCCACTCTTTATGTTTATGAGAATCACAATAGTCGCAGATGCCTCGAATAGCAAGTGAGGGAAGCTCATCCATGAGGCCAGCAGCCTCCATTTCAAAGCAGAGAATATCTAGTTCCCGAGCAAGGGAATCTCGAGCCATTGCATCTTTCATGACCTGATCTCCGGAAGCGATCAAGCCATAATGAATGTAAGGCTCATCAGTTGTTCGTACAGGCCGATCCACTAGCTGATTTCCATCACATGTCAAGCAGTTGGGTTCCTTGCCCTCATGATCATATGTTGATTGAAAGAGCCAGTCACGTTCTGGTCGTGAGAATCTTTCTCTAATTTCTTCTTTCTGCAGTGCAACCCCTATTATTTGGCTCATTAGGTTCTTTCCAGTGATATAATCACTCTCCAGTTGAGCGGCGGCCTTTAACAAGACTGGAGGAGGCTTATTGAGGGACCCAGTGTGCTGAAAACGTCCGTCACGAAGCATTTTTCCATAGTCATACTGGATAACACCGCCTGAGGTGGCCGTTGGCTTGCTGACTACGACATCACCAAGGCGAATGTCCGCTCGGTTGCTGGGAACTCCCCCTCCAATGCCAACCATCAATCCAAATCGGATGTTTGGGAAGGTGGAAACTATATGTGACCCCACAGTGGAAGCAGATATCGTTCCGTATACACCGGATGGCAGACAGGCCACCGCCACATTGTGACCGCTAATGCTTCCCAGCGTGTAGGCGTTGTGGTCGGACTTTGGCTGCGGCAGTGACGTGTGGACATCATCCAGCATGGCCTTCGCGGCGGCCATTTCCAGCGGTAAAGCGCAGATCCATGCGACCGTATAGTCGCTGTGCGATGGTATGCGGGAAGCCATTATGCGGGAAGCCATTTTCATGAACTACACGAGATCCTGTAGCCCATTAACAGCATAGATCGTTTGGCGACTCTTGTGTCCTATTACTCACAGTAAAAAGATCCCTTAATATATGATATTCAGCTCGTTGTCTGCCATGATGCTGTGCATGTTGTCGGTACATCCTGTTGCAGCGGACTATGTAGGAGGGGTAATCAGCTCTATGAGGCTGAGTGTTGGCAAAAGGATCTCGCTATTGTCTAATTGGTTGTCTCCGGCCTCCCCCCGGCTAGGCCGGAGGCCAGTGGAAAACAAAGCCGCCGCTATAGCAATAAATCAGCGTCGTGCGTGGAGATGCGACGGCCGAACCAGCGCCAGGCTTGGCGCGGGTTTGGCAGGTGAGTTTTCGCCGCAGATTTCGCGGGCAGCGCACGCGGGGATAATGGCTGAAAGTAACCCCCTGCTTCTCACTTTGTTCGTTTCAGGGCAAGATCGTGGGTCTAGAATGTGTGAAATAAGTGTAAAGAATTGATAGATATATTAGATGTTATTGCAACAGTATATATATACCAGTAACTCAGGAATAGCAGCAAGGACAGGTAATGCAGTAGGATGCAAGAAGCTAAAAACTAGACCAGAGGAAGCCAAGCAATAGACTGTTTAAGGAAACACAACGAGAAGAGAAGATGCACGCGAGAGCAGCCAATCAAGACCAGGCTCTGCACACACACACACACAAAAAAAAAAAAAAAAAAAAAAAAAGGTGGGATGCCAGCAAATTTGGGCTGGTGGCTCGCGGGGGGGAGTAATATGAAGTTCAATGAAATGTGGAGGTAGAACGACAGCGCGAAACCATCGATTACTATACCGCTAAGGAGAACCGTGGTTGGAAATATATGATATATCAAGTTGTCAAGGTTTTGTATACATAGTAAAAGTGCACTGAAAGCGGCAGCTGTGTGGTGGAATATACCGACATACCAACCAAAGAAGAGTTGAAGGAAGTGCGTCGCAAAACCACGTAGACTAGTGATGCGAGTCAAACCAATAGTATAGATCATGTTATGTACGAGAATAGCAACGGTGCCACCAAGACAGGCCGAATATCCTGAACACCTAGCCTAAGAAGGAAAGGTTCTGCACAGCAATCAGAGAAGGGCGTGGAAGAGTGTGGAGAGAAGGCTTGGCAAGATTTTGATGCGAGGCGTGTAGCGGCGTGCTCAAAGAATAAATGAATAAAGGTTTTCTTGACGGTCTTGCATGCGATAGTAAACCCACTCTCTCCCTTCAGTGGTTTTAGGGCACCCGGAAACCGCGCGCTGCGCACGCTGTAGGCTCTGCGTGTGCCACAGAAACGTCATTACTCTGTACGCGCTATATAGATTCGCAGGCTACATGGCTTCCATGTACCATGTAATGTAAACAGTAACTGTTCTGTTTTTGGATTCGCTGGCCACTCTTTTGAGCAGGGTGCCTAGTATAGAAGGATGTGTCGATTGATTTTCTCGGCTTGGTAATTGAGACATACCGACGTAGATCTTCATTGGACACCCATCGATTGTAGTTCATCTCGAAAGGAAGTGGGATGAGGAATAGGGAAGAAGTGAAATCGCCTCCCACTACCCAGGTCTTCCTGGGGGGGAATCATTGAACGGGTGTTTCACTTCGAAAGTGCAGTAAAGTCTATAATGTTATATTCTTGACTACATCGGTTGTGTCCTTCGCAAGATTCCTTAGTAGTAGTAAGATTATAGACTCGTGGCCACCATGCAAAAAGCTCTATCGACCTAACCCTGAGCACTGCTATATTGGGTTTGTATCAGAAATGCGGGAAAGCGTGCTAGCTAGTAATTTCGCCTAGGATCTAATGAGGGGGCAACGATATGGAAAATAGGCTTGATTCCCTCTATCCAATAGACGAGTGCTGCCCCTTATAGGCCGAAACTGGGCCGATATTTGGCCCCTGCAAATTCTCATACCAAAAAAAAAAAAAAAAAAAAAAAAAAAGGCAATATAGTGGCTGAAATCTGATACAATGGATCGGATTAGTGGCTGAATCCCGAGGCCTTGGCCAAACTCCGAGAATTGGTGGTAATCTTGGTTGACAGTTTGTTATACTTCTGGTGGTCTCTCTCTTCTGCAACCATTTTTCTCCCCCGTGATCCCTTTAAGCGCGTTTAATTTGTGCTATAGTTGTGTAGCCCCCAAGGTAAATAACCCCAGTTACCACTAACAAGTCGAAACGCATTGTGGCGGTTGACACATTAGCAGAGGCCTACCGTTTCGAAGTCCAGTGGTAAAGATAGACAGTAGTTTATGCTAAAGAGCCATAGATCCACTTTGGTAAAGAGAACACCATGTATATTACTCAAAGTCTCATTGCGAGATCTCTGATCTTGCAACACATTTCATAGCAGGCCTCCTGTGTCACTATACTATCAAATCGATATGAGGTGTGGGATCGAATAACGTTCCGCATCCAACGAGCAGCGGTCCATACCTCTCCAGACGCTCTGCCCTCAATGAAATAGAGATACTTCATGACGCTTTCCTCTCCAAGACCGAAGACACCCACCTCTTTCAGATATTCCTTGATCAGCGGTATGAATCCCAAGAATCCCGTGTCCTTTTCAGCACTGCCATGCCCACCAGCACCGATCTCGTGCCAAGAAATATCTCCTTAACGACAGCTTCTGAATTCCCAACATGAAAGATGATTTGGTCTCCTCCTTATCGCACTCTCTGTACAGACTGCGTTTTGGCAGGGGTTCCGCCCGCACGAAACCAAAAGGATTCGTGGCGAACCGCATCTAGCTTGACAGCGCGCTGTATGTTTTCCACCACGCGTTTGGGCCCTGGTTAGCAATAGTTTCAAGCGTGTCTGCGTAACAATTTCGAGTGAGGATGAGTGAGGATGTCACCAAGGCCAAGCCGGGTTCCGTTCGGAGCAAAATCGAGTGCCCTGGTGGGATCGGCCGTTAGGAAGTCATCGCCTTCAGTAGCCTGGACCATATAACGCATGAGGTCTTCTCCGATAGGAAAGCCCTCGCGTGCAACCTGGATGGCTGGCTGCACAACGGCTGACCAGGGTAGGGAACCGTATCTGGTATGAAGGTACTCCAAACCACGGAGTTGACCAGGTACACAGCTTTGATCTGTGTTAACTACAGCCAATAATCGTGTATCACAGCTTCCCACCTTACGAAACCACCCATTATACTCGCGCCAGTAGTATTGTTAAACGTATCCTTGACGGCCGCCGCTGGGGCAGTTTCGCGAAAATCGACATACTCAAACAAGCCATTGGGCGCCTTCACTAGCATATGTCCGCCTCCGCCGATTCCGCTGTGGCTCGCCGCTGAAGCCCGAGTCAGCTGCAGGGTTGCTTTATGCTTCAGTCAGAGTTGTAACCCTTACCTACTACTCCAACGCAGAGCATAGTAACCACCATCTACCAAGTCAGGATCAGCATAACACAGCATGGTGAAATGATACGTGTATTTTTGGGTGGGGGCGTAAGCGCAGCGTACAGCGTCCGCAGCATTGCCACCAGACTTGATAATTGTAGCACCATAGCGACGGCAGATATCGCTTTCACTGGCAACTGCCCCGCGTTTCCCATCCCCAAATCCGTCATCTTCATGGAGTTCGTAGATAGAAGACCTAGTTGATGATGCGAGCAAACTCGGCAGTTGTGCTCTCAGAGGCACGAACAATATGACATTCGCAAAAGCCCATTACACCACATGATAGGAGCTCTAGCGTGGATGCCTTAAAGCTCAAATGCTCCTAGAAGCACTTTACCAACTTAGATTACCTTGAACAGGTCTAGAGCTTAAATGACATGGTAGAAGGAACTAAACTAGGGCCCTACGTATTTGTGCATACATCTTTCTCCATTCGTTTTATTTGTTCATCGTGGCTGGATTTGGTAGCAGAATGCACACGACGAAAAGTCGACCTTGAATGGTTGGAGTTGGCTGGGCTGTCCCTATCTTGACCAACTTGGCCTCGCGGAATGTTGAATATGGACGCGACTCTGGGAAGTAGAGCCTGGAATGCATGGATGATTTGACAGTTTGGCGCGCGCCCCAACTTCCGTGAAGCATTAGCATTCTTCTGATCCCGAACATTCCATACTACTTGGTATGTCCCCAGTGCTAGGTGCGTATAAGTAACTAGAGTGATGATCAATCAGACTATTTAGATATTCAAGCTTGCAGTTTTCACCTCGTGAGCTAAAGCAGTTCGTGTGCGATCGTGCAGATGCGGAGCAACTGGTCAAGTTGATCTGACAGGGAGAAACAAATGAAGACGTCAAAGAAGCAGTTGCAGAGTGTCTACATCACACTACCGAAGACCCTTATGTGTCTGGGGAATCTAGCGAACGGCATGGGTAAGGCTTGGATTTATACTATCTCCCGGCTGCTACTAAGCAGGTTAAAAAATTCTTATATCTGTTGAACAGGAGCTTCCTAGACATAATTCACCGTTGAACTAGCCTAATACTACTCAGACTTTGTAAGAGCCCGTGTGAAGCAGTAAACAAACATTAGCTATGTAGTGATAAGTTCATAAAAACAAAGAATTTCCAACTTCATCATACATGTGGTGTATGTGGTGTATGTACAGTTTGCGCATTTCGTATTCCATTCAGTAAACATTACAACTGCCCTCAGTAGAATGCCGCCTGTTCAATAATCCATCTCTACCTAATACTTGGCTGTGGGGTCGGAGAAGAGTCAAGTTGGTAAAGGAGTTTCCGTTGTTACCCTGTGCTCCTAGGGCAACAGGGGCTGATCTCTTGTACGGAATATTCCCAGAGGTATGATCGTAGTCCACAATGGAAACTATCCCATGTATCATAGTTTAAACGGGGCATGGTTTAACTCGTAGGAAGCGGTACTGCCCTGATCCATCATTTCAGTCACTGATATCTCCCTGTTCAGTCATCGTCTAGGAAACCGCAATTCGATGGTTGCCTAATAGATAAATCAGCGTTGCTGTATGTCCGAAATAGAGACGCTTCGTAGGCATTAGCATTTACCCTCGGGAACATCAGATCTTCCATGGGGAAATCCCTTGTTAATGCATTCATCTGCGATTTTCATAGTAATCTTGTCTTTTGCCTTTCAGCACTTCGGAGGTCTTTCCAACCTCGTCGCCGTCTATTGCAACATCGTACTTCTCGAACTTCCTCTTGTCGTCGGTGAGTCCAAATATGGTTGGGAGCTTGTAATTTCTTTCCATTTGTTTGGGTTCCGGCTGAATTTTGTCAGTGCGCGTGGCAAGCTACTGGCCTCATCTCCTGGAAGGCTAGTCCTCAGCCTGGCGCAATTGTCCGAGGTGGTCCAATGATTGCAGGTGATGCCAAGTCGCTGGTGGTAATCACTACTTTTAAGTCCTATGCATCCATCCAAAGCCCCGGGGTAGCATCTGCTCGAAGTATTCCATCACGTCAGGGATCGCTATGAGGCTTGAGAGGTGATATTTGGTATTCGTCAGGTTCCCTGCTAGGCCAGGACATGTCACGAAATCGCACCGCTGTGTACATAATCACCATCCCAGAACCTACCCAGCTGCTTTGTTCACCCGAGTTCGTGAATATCCATGCCGTGCCTGATTGTCTACTCTGTTGATCAGCACAGGGGTTTTAGGACAATGGGTGGTCCCCCACCATTGTGAGACCGCCACTCCCCTCCCGTTGATTTAATATCTTCTATATATATGTCGGTCCCGTACACAACAGCGCAAGGAGCTTGAACGGAGACAGACAGCTTCTTCGTGGTCCGCTACTGAGTTTCGGCAGGCCTAGACGGATTCCAAGGGAGAGTGGGGCACCGGGCCCTATGTTCGAGGATTCACTTTCGCAGCCGTACTACTGTGAGCTCGATCCCAGCCTCTGCCTCGGCGATCCGCAGTGCTACCGTTGTATAGCCTCTGACGGTGGTTCGAGTGGCAGTCCGCCGGATTAAGCCCAGTAGGTTTGCAGTAGGTCGTGCGACCACATGACTTCGAAAGAGCATCAAGCGGATGCGGCATTCTCGACAATAGTGCCACTGTTGCCGTTGGTGACTGTTGATATCCTAAGCCCTGTCCAGTATGCGTTTCCAACTAAGTTGTCCTTCTACCATGGACGAGAGGGCGCAGAAACTAGTAACGTTGATTTCATATTATCTTGCCAGAAAAATTCATTTGAGGGCCAGGTCAGGCCGTAATACTGCGGTAGTCTCTAGATTCTATATCATATAATTATACGACAATTACTGGTTTCCATAGTGAGTTAACGGAAACAGCCTAGTTAAAAGCAAGGTTAACATAGACTTGCAGAATGTGTAACATTATTTCTAACCTTCGTCCATTTTACCTTGTCTTGCCTATCACCCTGTACTTACAGAGGAACCATCGATCACGGCAGAGTTCCAGTCCATAACCCGGGCCGACAGGTTTTCAGACATATTCGTGCGATGATATCTTCGGACTTCCGAGTAACTAATTCTCCTGAGATCAGTATAACACGCGGCGTCTAGGAAAATATCTGCATACATCATCATCTTCCACGCGTCTTGCTCTAGGTCGCGGGCAGTAAATGACCAATCAAACTTCTCTGAAGCCACAGGTTCGTCTGTGGGGTCATGGTAGCACGCCACGTAGGGGTGCAGTAGGGCATCCTGTGCGGAAATCCTCTGGGATGGGTCGAACGCGAGCATCTTTTGGAGAAGGTCGACGGCTATATGCTTATTAGCAGTGTGGTTCCTTCAACCAAGTGGTGACATGGGATGCCACGCAGAAGCGCTTAAGTACTTTTGGGTTCCCAGTCCGAGAAAATCTGCGAAAATGGACGCGGCTCCCGCGGTGGAAGGGATCGAATGATATTAAAAGTTTAGTACCACATTGTTAGACACGCAGCGTTCTCAATAGACAGAATCCTTACTCACGTCCCTATTGCCGATTCTCTCCAGTGTCGCCTCGGACGGATTGCCTAGAAGCTCTGTCATAATGTGGAATTGGTGAACATGATCCTTTCCAGGGAAAAGCGGCCTCCCCATTATCATCTCGGCAAATATACACCCAGCGCTCCAGATATCAACAGCCTCATCATATTTCTGCCAAGTCATCATTATCTCAGGCGCTCGGTAATATTCCGTAGCGACGTAACCTGTCACTTGATATCCTCGTTCCCGTGCAAGGCCGAAATCACAGATTTTTAGGTCGCAATTCTCATTTATTAGGATGTTGCTAGGTTTCAGGTTACGATGGATCACCCCTGCGGAATGGAGATATTTCAAGCCTCGCTGTCGCGCAGTTAGTAGATCGGTGTTAAGTACCCTGGCCTTTTGGCACATACCAACAGTTGATATACCAAAAACTGCGCAAATGCGTTCTCCAGAGGCTTTGACTTCAGTATCCGGCTCAGATCAGTCATCATAAGCTCCGTTACGATATATCTGGTACAGGTTAATCAAAGACTTGTTAGTCGAAATGTAGGCGGCCACCACATACATATCTTCTCGCGGTGATATGAAGATGTCGTTTGAAGAGACAAGCTTCTTCGTGTTCAGTATCGCGCTCCACTAACAGACGTCTAAGAAAGGAAACAAAGTTACATTGCCATGGCGTACTCGGTTAAGCAGAGCGATCTCACGGTGTGTACGCTTTGCAAGAGCTGCGCTATTAAACGGCTGCACCACTTTCTTCACAGCCACGGCCTGCTGGCAGATTTGATCATATGCGGAACTTGGTGGTTGCATAGGGTTAGCTCAGGATTGAAACCTGATATTTTTCCTCTTGTCTAGTGCTAGGATTGCGCTCACCATATCACACCTGGGCTGCCTATTCCTACCGGCTGTAGCTGCATGTATCTTGTCGAAATATCAATGACCCCTTCTTCTGGTGCTTTTTAGGAAGCTCGGACTGACCTAGGAGTTGTCTCGAAGACTGTGCCCAAGACGTTTGCCTGCAAAAACTGCGCCATTATGCAAGTGGTATACTTTTCCCTTGCAACCTTTATAGAAAAACAGAACAGTACACGCAGCAGCAAGACTCAGAATTCATTCCTCCCGCGGCCAAGCCGCTAAAATAAGCACGACCTCAGGTGATGCCCCACACCCTAAAGACTGTGGAGACCCTCCAATGCTCTGGTGGGGCGCAACCACTGCGTCACGTATTTGAGGGGAAGCATTCGGATAATTATACCGGCCAATAGCAGCCAGGCGTGGCTCTTCTGGTCACCGTACAAACTTTGGAATCTAAGCAGGCTTCTTAGAAGCAGCCAGGATCAAACATGGGGTGGGTGGTTTATATTTCTATCTGAAGGTTAGCCGGGACAATGTCGGGGATTGCACTGCCAATTTAGCAACTTTCCAGCTGGACAGTTGTTTCTTATATCTCCTGGCTTGCATTCGGAGCTCGCTTACCGATTATATTGTAATTATACAAAATTGCCAGGCAGCAGAACTAAGTGGAGGACAAAAAGGTCTGGTAACCTTGATTGGCTGCACAGAGCACAAAGTGGTTAATAGCGGACTATGGTTGGTGAGCCTATATCCTAACCAATCTTGGTGTAATATGAGACACTGGCGCAAACACACGCTGCACATCATTGATGCCATAACACATCACTACATCACTAGTCGACCTCATATCGTTCTTTGAATGTATCGCGTCTATTCGGGTTAAGAAAGCGTTCAACTGCCACTGTCGCCTGCTGGTTTAGCTGTGCCGGCAAAATAGCGGTCTCGCAGTGTTGGCTACGCCCACGTTATTCTGGCCCTTAAAGGGCTGCCTACATTGCAATATTTCATGTGCTCTTGATCCTGGCAAAGCGTGATCTTGGATAGGAGAGGGTAGAAAACCCCGGCTGAATTTGTCGATTGGTTTCTTTCCGTCCGAGACGATCACTTAGCTATGTTGCAGGTTTTTAGATCCCTCTGGAATTTAATATGTGCCTTCCTGGGAGTAGGGATCACGTTAACATGCTCAAATCTTAATTAGCCATCATACTGTTCTTGCTCGTTAGGTGAGGCGGTCAGAGCGGCCGTGCACCTTAAAAGACGCAGTAACTTCACGATTTTAATGGCGCTGCAAATAAGGCGCCCTTCTGCACTGGATTGCCCTCCGTCGAAAATAAAATGGAATCGGCCGGTCAAAGCACACTTGGCCTACTTCCAAGTGAAACAATTAAGATGATCATTATGTTTTTGGATCGTCAAGCACTTCTCAATGCGGCACAAGCGGACAAACGTCTACGCAATGTATGCCTCCCTGAGGTATTCGAAATCGTCACGATAAGGTTTTCCAAGCTCGGTTTCGATTCATTGGAACAGATGGCCGCTTCCCACTTATCCACAAGCGTCAAACCCTTGCATTACAAGGCTTCCGGTCTTCTTGATCCTAGTACGCCAGAATAGCGGAGAAATTCACTAACCTAGTTATCGTAGCTGTCAGTGACCATAACATGTTTCAGTCCGTTATCTATGCCCCGAGGGATTATGTTGATGACCAGGGAAATGGGCTCTGGGATAGTGGCATACATTATGTGGATATTCAGCCTAGAATGGACGAGATTTTCAGGGGGCAAGATGAACTAATAAACAACGGGACAGATTTTTCGGTACTGGCAGCCTCGTTAGTTAGGTTTTCCCACCTGGAAATTTTTATTTTTGAATATAGCTTTCCGGCCGCTTCCCCCGAAGATTTCGCGCCTGTTGTATATCGTGAACGTGGGCTCCGAAGTACCCAACACTCTTTCGAACGACATTTCACAGCATCATTCCAGGCTATGCGTTTACGAGCAAGAGTACGCCCTATACGCTCGTTAGAAATGTTCAATGACTGGCACGATATTGACAAACCAAACGTGGCCTCTTTCAAGAGGTCCTTCAAAATATATTTGAGCTTCACCTGCATGACTCCCAACTATTCGAGACGATCACGACACCCATCAGCACTCCATCGTTGAGAACCCTCAGGCTGAGTGAAGTGTCCCCGCTCCACCTAGATGGTTTAGAGGTCTTCCGCAAGAAGAACTATCAAAATCTACATGCACTACACCTGGCAACCAACTGCTTCCGCAGCCATGATGGCACGCATGGTTACGGTATTCAAGATATTCCTATATCATTCCTTCATGCCTTCTATACTATAGGGAAAATATGTTCACTGGAGGATGTGAGCGTGCGTGCACCTACGGAAATCGCTAGTGTGTCGGAGATGGCAGTGTTAGAGGCATTGCTTCTGGGGCATGTAGAATTTTCCGCAATCGATTTGATACACCGTCGTGGCAAGTTATTCCCTCAAGCTTACTGTAAAATCAAGAGGATGAATCAAGTTGGGAGAAAGAAACAACAGCATGGACCAAATGTGTCAAATAAAGAGTAATAACAGGCACGATAAGGAGACACTAGGCGTATGACCCGCAAACCCAGCTGAAAAAAAAATAAAAATAAAAAGGAAAAAAAAATAAAATAAAAAATGTGCAGTCTCCTGCTAACTATGCGGCAAACAAGGCTCGTTGAATACCCTCACCCGCTTTGGGTTTGAAGCATGCTGCAAATGTCGAACCGTGTTCGTATGGTTATAGTCATTGCTCCGCACACCAGTCCAACCAGCTCGGTTTGCGGCTCTAGAAACAGAAAGGTTGCGCCCATCATATGTGGAATGAAATCAGATGGGGGGGTGGGCTTTGAAACTAGCGATTTAGGTTGTAATCATAATGAGACTCGTGTCTTACTTTGCCTTGGCGCCACTGATATGTAGTGGTGGCGGAGACATTGAAGCCGCTCCTTGCAGGTCCCTGATGCATCGACTCTGAGCCCAATCCTCGACCGCACATATAGCATGAAATTAAGATAATAGTCATATGACGATTGGTGCACAGGAGTTAAATGTATTGGGTCAGTGATCTGTGACCCCGGAATGCCCCAACGATATCTTCTTCCAGCTTAGAGCTGTGCTCTTTCTCGTACTTTTCGCGGAACACTGGATCAGACAAGCCAATTTGGGTTCCGACACCTTTGATAAATGGGATACAAGCATTGTCGAGATCGGAGGGACGTGGCACGAGGGACCATGCATCCAATGTTACAACGCGAACAGAAAACCCATTATCTTTAGCACGTTTTTGCAATGGAAGGGTGATGTCAATCATCTTGTAGCCGCTACAGTTGAAACCGTCTTTTACCATTCCCATTCGACTTAGCCACGTCTTCCATAGAACTACTACTGGCGGTGCTGAGAATGTATGGCACACCGACGTCTGCACATGCTTCGGCTAAACCTGTCTGCTTGTCTTCATGAAACAGACTCTGGACACCAACAGGTGCCATCAGCATCGGATTTGGGTAGGTTTGGCCAAAAAGATCCACTGATAGGTTCTGGTTTTCCACCTATAAGAGATGAATCATTGCGTCAGTTGCTGAGAAGCTGCGGGAAGCTCAGGCTTGGCAAACTTGTCTCTATACTTGTTCGACGTTTTTGACAAAGTTGAGTAGTCGTCGATACAATTGATTTACTCAAATAATAGTCGAGCATTCTCTGGTTATTATCCAAATGTCATTATATTTCGGCAGTGTGGAGCGAGTACGTGAGCCCTATTTTACCGTCGAGAACGGGGAAGCACCCGGCAAAGACGATACCTCTTACGTCATCCCTATCTAGCTCCTCTTAACCTAACCTCGCTCACTGCACATGGGGTATACAGTATTCATTCCCTGGCGAATTTACAGAACTGATAATAATCCGGCCACTGTATCATAAGCCAAGTTGAGCGGTCTCACATACCTTGCTCCCATTTATATTACCTTTACTCTGAGACGTAGTATCCTAATCGTTCCACAAGTTGCCGGGTTTTTGAGCTACAGCAACTTCTAGTAGAAATACATACATCTCCGAAATATCCCTGACATGATTCATATGGTCTTTGTTCTTGCTGTCCTTTACTGTGAGTGAATACAGGCGCCGACGGAGGAGCATGTCCAGCATCAGAGGGAGCTAATTGCCCCGGCAGCCGCGGGAAGAGGATCACAACTCGCGAAATCTGAAGGGAAGAGCGTCAACAGAAAGAAAACGGTGCGAGAATTCCGGAAGTCTTCCTCAAACAATATATGGTTTGTGGCTCACGCTCTCAAGAATGTGTGTATCATTCAGGGTGCCTGTAACTATTTCGACAAAAGGATGATGCTTTTCTTCCGGTCACATCTTGCCCAGGTGGCTCAGACGATACCAACAATATTCCAGTTCCGGTAGAAGAGAGCTGTAGTAGATTCTTGATTTTCCTCTGCTGTATTCCTTCTCCCCGAGGGAGATTATTTCGTCATCTGCGGGTAATTTACCTGGTTCGCGTTAGTGGCAAAGTTAGGGGATACGCTGAATAATGCCGTAGCAAATCGCGGGTACAAGATATATGGGTGGGAGTTGGAGTGACGTTAGATATTTGGGGGATTTCATGGTCTATTGGCATACGGTCTTTCAATATATTCTCTGCATAAATCTCCGTTCTTTTCTTTCCAATAAACCTCGTCAAGGGTAGAAAAATGTCTACCCAGACCGTTCTTCGCCTCACTGGCCACGATTCCTGGGAGCGACTTGTTGAATTCAAGGAACTGGCGCCTTCAGCTGGCAAGCATGAACTACTCATCAAGGTGCGCAGTGTCGCATTGAACTTCCGGGACATTGCCATCTCCACTGGTAAATACCCTTTCCCTGTAAAGGATGAAGTCGTCCCCGGCTCCGATGTGGCTGGTGATATTGTTGGTGTGGGCGAGGGTGTTCAAGGATTCAGTAAGGGCGACAAGGTGATCGCTACTTTTGATATTGCTACCTTATACGGTCCTATTAGGAGCTGGAGCAATGGACTTGGTGGCCCGATTGACGGTGTTCTAAGAGAATACGTGACAATTCCAGCAGAAGCGGTCGTCAAGCTTCCGGAATCATCTCTCAGCTACGCTCAGTGGGCCAGCGTTGTCTGCACGGGGACCACTGCATGGAACTCTTTATTCGGAAATATTCCTCTGAAGCCGGGCAATACTGTTCTTTTCCTGGGTATGTCACCCGCACTTTAAAGGAAAAGGGATCTAATTTGCAACTTTCAGGTACTGGAGGTGTGTCTATCACGGGCCTCGTCCTTGCCAAGGCTGCCGGTGCCACCACAATCATCACATCCGCTTCCGACAAAAAGCTCCAGTATGTTCAGCAGAAATACGGAGTTGACCACATCATCAACTACAAGACCACACCCAAATGGGCGGAAGAGGTGCAGAAGATCACCCAGGGCTGTGGTGTGGATTATATCCTAGAAAACGGCGGCTCTGGGACTATCAAACAGTCTCTGGAAGCTGTTTCGTATGGTGGTAACATTTCAGTCATCGGCTTCCTCTCCGCCGCTCCACAAAATAAGATGCCAGATGTAGCCGGTCTGGCATTGGCAAAGGGAGCTGTCGTCCGTGGTATTATGGTTGGTTCCAAGCAGCAGCTTGAGGAAGCTGTTCGATTCATCGGGACCCACAATCTACCTGTCCCTGTTGAGAAGACTTTTAAGTTCAGCCGAGACCAGGTCGTGGAGGCGTACAAATACCTTGCGAGCGGCCAGCATACGGGAAAGGTGTGCATTGACTTTTGAGCCAGGTTTGGACTTCCGCACTTGGTCACCAACTCAGCGGATCATGCTCCGGATCGTGCTCCTTGCTCGCTCCGCACGGGCCTCTATTCTACCCTCAATTGCTACAACTCTTAGGGCTAATTAAGGTTCAGTAGACACGCAAGGGTATTTGCCAATGTGATAAATGTATGGCCTGAATTAGGAGCAGATTCTGAAGCAAGGGCGTCGGAAGAGCTGATTAATTTATTTTTGACGACTGATTGAGCTACACGGTCCAGAATTCCAGAAAATCGCCGATATGCTGAGTGGCAGTCTCATCTATATATCCACGCACTTGTAAGGGGGAGCCAAAACTGGGTGTGTAACTCATTTACCCTCCGCGTCTTTAACAGTCGCGTCTAACAATTGGCATCTCTTGTGACTTATCTGTCGTGAATTCTCGTACAATCAAAATCGGCTACTCTCTCTCGCTCGGCATAGGATGGTTTGGAGCTTGTTACAAAGATCGGACCGTGTACCGGGTGGAGCACAGCTTGCGACCCATCAATACAAGCCAAGCGACTGGTTATTGTCAACCACCATGACGTCACTTGCATTCAGAGGTGGCGGTACATTCAGGCCGCTCTTATTAGGTGCTGACGGGTTTCCTGAACCCATCCTCTATTCTCACGCGAGCCGCACGTTGAATATGCCAAAAGAAAGTGAAACACCTGAGGCCGAAGTAAGATCACACGCTTCAATACCAGTTAACTCGCGCTGACTCTTTTACGACATTAGCCTCTCTCTGAGCAGGAGGAGCGTCTCCTTAGTGCTTATGAAAAGCTGCCTCGCGGAGGACTCCTTAGACATGAGCCTCTGGTAATTCTTGCGTTCGATCATTCCATTAGAGCTACAGCTGATGTAGAGAAGAAACGGACTTACTTCGACTCTGGCGAATTCGCCCTCTTTGCGGCTAATAGGGTGACTGATAACGGCGCTATGCAGACTGGTACAGCGCATCCGGTGCGGCAGAGCATCTCCCATCCCTATGCTCCGGTTCCCGGCACTAGTAATGTCAACAAAGCTGCCAATAGCGAAACATATGAAAAGAGGAGCCCGAGTCCGGAGATGACGAGTACATCCTCCGCTGCTCGAGAAACAGGGCTCGAACATGCAGCCCGCTCCGACGGCAAGGAACAAAAGGACGACTGGTAAGGCATCGGAGGGACCAAAAGAGATCTTGACATTTGCTTTTCTCGTAGCCGGTAGCTAACTCAACTGAGGACTGCCAGCTAATCCTAGTTCATTCTCAACGTCTACCTGGAACAAGCATGCTGTAAAAGATTGTCGCTGGTTCCAGAGGAGATACATGACGGGGTTTCGTTCCGCACATTGTCTCTATTCGAGGATATTTGCGGTGTGAGAGTCAGCAGATTGCTTTGGCTTTGAAGTTCTGTAGCTTCACCTGGAAGGGGCTTCGTCAAGACAACCTGATGTGCAGAGACCTGTGCACGATTATGGGTACGGCTTTACACTTCACAACTGGCATGAGAACTATTAGATGTAGCTAGGCGCTAGTTGGAACCCGATCGGACAAACGGCAGCTCATTGGACACGAAACCGTGAAGATGGATTAGCTAACAACTTCCAATATAAATCGAAAAAAAACCCCTGGACTTATGTATAACTGTGAGGCTGTATATCTAGAGTCAACCATCTGCCTATGGATATATACTGTTTAATAGCCGAAACCACAAGCTTAGCACATATATATATGAGGGTTTGAGATAACTCCAATAATCATTGATCGGGAGTCTCTCAATTGACTGATCCTGACAACTAGACTATCCGGATGCTAATTCAGTCAATTCTATGGTCTTTTGACATAGGGAAATGCGTCTGAGACAAGATACCTTCCCTAAGGATCTCCAGGTATATGCTAAATTGTTCATGCTGGTCAGAGTATCGAATTGCTTTGGTCCCAGCGCCTGCTTATGCGCCTCCATCACCTGCACTTGCAGGTTAATCCGATGCAAGAAGAACCCCGATATTAAGTACAACGCAAAACTATAGAAGCTGCTGATATACCATGGATCTGAACGATACAGGCAAGCCTGGTATACTTTTCACACAATTGCTTTTGACGGGCACTGCGACCATCCGAAAATGAAACAGCGGTTATGGGTGAGTTCTATCTATGACTCACTCAGCATTCTGGCTTCCGGTTACGGAAAACATAAAATATACTCACTATCACAGCCTTCTCCTGAAAAATTGCAGCGATTTGGAAATGTTTCAAGCATTCTTATTAGTTGCGAAAGGATTGACCTTGGGACTAGATGGTGGAAAAGCGATTTGACTTCTCGAAAGAGCGGAAGCATCAGTACTGCCACAGCTCTCCGTGTCGGTGGAGCTGTTTGATCCCGACGTCGCCGTTCGCTTGGCCCTGGGGACCACCAATGAGGCTATCTGGTTTCTGGTATAGGACAGCATAGCTTGACGATAACCGCCTATTGAGTTGTGGAAATCCATCACGGAAACGCGGAGGTTGGTCAATGTGTCGATTATAGTACGTCGGGTGATAAAAAAGCGTATGTGGTTCAAGGCAGCCAAAAAAAAAAAAATAAAAAGTAGTCGCTTTCTAATATCGCAAATTCCAGTGTAGAACGAAGATTTGGAGATCAGGGCCGAATGACAACGGAAAGGAAGCCTTGGGTTGCTCTGTAGGGTTTATTTATGTACGGACGGCCACTCAACCACAGCCTCCGCCGAATCAGGCATGTCCAGGAACTGGCACGCGATCGTCACGTGGAACCGATATTTAGCGCTAGTTAAGACGGTGGCGCGGATTAGGCACTTGAGCGGTAAGCATGGACAGCCTATCAAGATTGTCTGACTGTGGATTGGACAAATTTTCCCGGCACAGGTAGAACAATCCTGTTTTGCTTTTCCCAATCTCGGTTGGGCCATTTCCCAGTCTGGGCTAGCGGATGAGCAAAGCGTGAGACCATCCAGCTGGTTCACCCCGCATGCTCGGTATTCTAGACCCATACGTCCGGCCGAATCCTCTTGCATTGACCGTACTTGCTGTGGTATGTTAGCTACGAGGTGCACGGTGTAATCTACAAAGGAACCCACCAATTCTCGATCGACTGTTAAAGATTCCGCTGCCTAATCGATTGCAGAGCGCCCGCCAGGCAAACCACACAGCAGAACACGAACAGCGTCTTGGATTAGGACAAACGAGGAAGTAATTTCAAAACAACCACTGCATCGTACTTTTTGAAAGCACCTACTGGATCACTTCGAACTACTCACCCAAGATAGCGGTTGACAGTGAATGATCATTTTCTTTACTAATAAACTAGCTTTTTTTTTGGCCTTGACGCACTCAACATTGATATACCTCTCCTTGACCCGGGTTTCCCTGGTAGTGGAGGAGGTGGAATAAATATCACTGGCCAGAAAGACTCTCGAATTGCTAGCTCAGTGGCCTCATTGACTCACTCCCCAGCCATGATGAGGAACAGCTTCTGAACCAGTCTCTACTGAGGTATTATGTTCCTGTCAAGACTTTTAGATGGAGTAGTGGGTTCCGATCCACTCCACAAGCGTCAATCGAAATTTCCAACTGGCCATGAGCATCGACACGATTGGTAAACGTATGTACAGAAAGTAGATTCTTCTATATATAAAACCACGTATATATATATGAATATATATACTTTATTTTTGAAATAATTTTATAGTATTATTTTCTATACTATTCGATAATTTTCTAATGTAGCCGGCCTACGGTCGGGGGCGGCCAGGGTCTACAGTAGAAGCGTGGTAGGATAGTAGTAGTATAGTGGTAGTAGTGCTACGATAATAGAGCTTATCGTGTGTAGAAAGAAATTGAATAGACTCAGTATAGATAAAATCACATGTAGAGCTTTCTTCTGTTCGGGGGCTCCACCAACGGTGAGCTGTATCCCGCGTACACACCCGGTGTACTAGTAATCTATCCTTACATGAAACCAATGAATAGCTAGATATAAACAACCCGAAACCTAAACAAACCAAGATAACCAATTTAACAGGGACCGAGATAATATTAGGACTATAAAATTATAATACATCCGAAATCAACCATTCGTCAAATTAACTTCAGGGAGGAAAAAAAACCGGGTACTAGTTCGCTCCAGTCATAAATATCTTGTATCTGGAAGTCATACCACCGTCTTAGAAATGGCGCTGAGTGCCAACATTGTGGCGGTTATCCAAGTCGGAGTCGACGCGGGGGTCAAGTTTGTTAGCAACATTGGAGCGGTGAGGACCAGCGGTGGTGCTACCACCACCAGGGGTGTTGTAGCTGCTGCTCGCGAGACCCTGATGACGGGCACGGTTGTCCATGTCGGAGTCGATGCGAGGATCGGCCTTGTTTGCAAGGTTGGAGCCGTGAGGACCGACAGTCGAAGTAGTGGTGCCTGTGCCCGCGCCGTAGCTGTGGTTGGCCCCGGAGGCGTAAGCGCCAGGGGTGCCTATCGCTCCGGTGGCCCCAATGCCGGCGGCGCGGTTGTCTGGACCTGAGGTTAATGGTGATATTATTTCGGTAGGGGGGAAAAGGAGACACCTACCTCGGTCACTGTCGATGCGGGGATCGGCTTTGTTAGCGAGGTTGGAGGAATGAGGGCCATGAGCACCGCCTAAGTTTTCGTGGCGGGCACGGTTGTCCCGGTCGGAGTCAATCCGGGGGTCGACCTTGTTGGCGACGTTGGAGTTGTGGGGACCAGCATTAGTGGAGTGGGAGCCAGGTGGGTTCGAGGAAGTATTTACTCCCCCAGCGGCACCCACGGGGGCTTGCTGAGGGCCGTGGGTGCTCGAGTGGACGGTAGTGCCATGGGGTCCGGTTGTGGTGGTTGTGTGGTGTGCAGCGCGGTTGTCTACCAGTGAAGTTGCTTAGTCTTGTGAGTTGCAAGCTTGGGAACAGAGGTTGACTTACCACGGTCGCTGTCAATGCGGGGGTCAAGCTTGTTGGCAATCTTTGAGTCGTGAGGGCCATGATTGGTGGAGGTGTTGGTAGAGGTGTTGGCGTGAGTGTTGGAATGGGTAGTGTTGGCGGAGCTGTGATGGCCGGTGACAGCCTCCTTAACTTTGTGAATTACTCCGGACATGGTGTTTGAATTGGTTCTAAGTTGTGATTGATGAATTGTCGTGGAACGAAAGTCTTCTGTAGTGTAGATGCGAGGTTGATGTCTATGATTAGGTCCAAGTCGATGAAGGAGCAGCAGTTTATATATCGCCCCGGGCCTCCTGTGACACCCAAAATTTACACGAATATGACGTCGTATGGCTGTACCTGGTCTGGGGTAAAGACAAAGGGCCATGACGAAGCCCCTGCCAACATTTACTTACGGTTAGGGCTGACGCTTACTTCATACTTGCCGATCCTTAGAAATGGCTTGTGGCGCTCCGATGACTCTCTGTGGCTGGTGCACCTCCCCGATGACGACATCATTGATCAAACGCAAGGAGTTATTCTCTGATTGGCTCGAGGTTACTCATGGCTGAGGAGGCGTCCCTATCAGAGTGTATGTCAGTCGTGTCAGTCGTCACCCGGCAGGCAGCATTTGGCACCAAATCGACTGTCCGGATCACCCCTGGCGATGACGTCACTGATGGTCAAGAATGGAACCCCTCGATGTCGGGGTATTGTTCCATTTCTCTCTTCTTCGAAAGATCAATTGAGCGTTTCCTGTGGAGATCACCGCATTGCAACCGTGTCAACTTTCCTGGACCGCAAGCAACCATATCTACCGTAAGGGTAACAGAACTGGGATAGGATCCTGTTGGAGGTGTCCAGGGCTTGGATTGTCAGCGAGTCCAGTTCTGCAGTAACGGTGGCTTGTCACCGCCTACCACATCGATTATTCTACCAGTTATACCGAAGGCGGTATATGTCATGGACCTGCCGTAGTGGCTGCGGAAATTGGATTACCCAATAATCAGAGAGACCTACCTACCCGAAAACTGCATATTATCGGTGTGTGTAGGTTGCGGTGTTAAGATTCTGTCCGTAAGAAGTTTGTACCTGACATCGGTGGCAGAGATATTGGGATCATTCTCAATAGATCAGTCATGGCGAGATAAGCATACCTAGTGGAGATTACGGCGTACACTCTCCCCGCGAGTTTATATTTCTGCGCCCCATCTGCTGCATATCAGGAGTAATCAGGAAAGGCGGAAGGGCTCCACAACCCGACTATGAGCCTTGAGACTGTTCCGAGGTGGAGTCCGATAAAGGTACATTTAAGCTTGCAATGCCAATGTACAATGGCATTGAACTCAAGTAAGCGAGGACGCTGATTTCTGCCTGGGGTGGAGTCACGGGAAGGCCGGAGCCCAAAGATCAATCCGCTCTCCTCACTGAGTCACAATATGACTAGACCCACCAAAGGGCAAGCCAAACTCCGACAAGCATCAGTAACTAGTCTAGTAACTTGCAGCCGGGCCTTCCGGATGATGCCTCCACTGGCTGAAGTGCCCTCCCATAGGCCTGCAATCGGCTGTGCTGCACTAGGTGCTTCGTTTAGTGTCGTATGGAGACACACCAGTCACAGAAAACATACGTAAATATATAAATAGTGGAAACCCCGTAGTTTTGTTGACGCCTTCTATCCTCACTCCCTCTAACCCCCCGCACCATGCTCTCCCCCGTGCGCCTGCTCCCTTTTGTGGCGAGTCTGTTATCCCTCGTCTCTGGGCTGCCTACCTCCAGACCATCTTCTGTGGTTCGCCGTCCTAGTGAAGATCCATTCTACCGCGCTCCGAATGGCTATGAGGCCGCTAGACCTGGGACTATCCTACGTCTACGTCCCGCCCCGGGTAATCTGACGGCACTGGTCGGCAATGCTTCCGCAGCCTACAATATCGTCTACCGTACTACGGACAGCCAATACCACCCATCATGGGCCGTGACCACCGTCTTCATCCCCTCTAATCCCCACCACGGCAACACCTCCCTGCTGTCCTACCAAATCGCATATGACTCTCACGACATCAACGCTAGCCCCAGTTACGCCATGTACTCCTCCCCTCCCGTAGACGTCTCCCTCGCGCTCGGCCAGGGTTGGTACGTCAATGTCCCAGACTACGAAGGCCCTCTCGCCTCCTTTACGGCCGGTGTCCAATCCGGCCACAGCACCCTCGACTCTATCCGGAGCATCTTATACTCCAACAACACCGCCTTCAACATTAAAGCCTCGTCCTCCCGCATAGCCCTATGGGGCTACTCTGGCGGCGCTCTCGCCAGCGAATGGGCCACCGAGTTACAGCAACAATACGCCCCCGAGCTCCAACTCGCCGGTGCCGCTCTCGGCGGTCTCACCCCCAACATCACCAACGTGATGGACGCCGTTACCGGCACGCTCGCCGCAGGACTCATTCCCGAAGCCATTCTCGGTCTGGCGAGCCAATACCCCGCCACGTACAAGTTCTTGATCAGCCAATTGAACCCGCGCAACCGCACGGCTTTCCTTGCGGCACAAAACATGACTCTGTCCGAAGCAGAGTTCTCTTTCGCCGGACAAGACGTCTATGCTTACTTCGTCAACGGCAGTGATACCTTCAAGGCCCCTGTCGTGCAGTACGCACTGAACAGAGACGGGTACATGGGATATCATGGCGTGCCTCGGCTGCCAATCTATGCGTACAAGGCGATTCATGATCAGGTTAGTCCTATCGAGGATACAGATGAGTTGCTGAAGAGGTATTGTGGTGTTGGGGCGAATATTCTCTATGAGCGGAATACTGTCGGCGGACATTCTGCAGAAGCCATCAATGGCCATGCCAGCGCGTTGCGGTTTGTCGCTTCCGTTTTGAGTGGGTCGTATGCGAGCCAGTATCCGACGGACGGGTGTACCTTCCGGGATGTTACTCTTAATATCACGGATTCGGCGCTGTAAACTGTTGCTTCGGTGGTGGGTGGGAAATAAGGGTGATGTGGATGTATACGATACTATTATTGCTGGACGAAGCTTATGGGCTTGTCCATAGGATATGTAAATGATAATATGAATAAAGCTATAGTGGATATTATCAAATAGCTTATGAGAATCTCTTTTACGAACAGAGAAGAGCTATGTTCATGATTTGGTATAACACCCCTCCGTAGAACTAATACTGAACTCTTGGTTGGCTGGTGTATGTATTATCAAGTCCTCCACAATCTCATGATCAGAAGAGGAGGACCACGCGAAAGAGTACTGGAGCTTGAATGTCTGCAAAAGAACTAAGTTATTGCTAAGAAAGTTTAGTATATTGGTTACTGTTAATGGAATGTACGAAAAATGCCTCCGGAGAATTTAGATAGGGCTTACAAGATACAGTGCTCTTCAGAACATAATTAGTTTAAGTTATTATTTTTTGATAAATTCGCACCACCAAGTGCTCTCGGTGACTTTCGTTTATTTCTCGGACACCCCTAATGGCTATGTTATTATTGGCGAAAGCAATCTTTTTCTGGTTTTAGTATCCTTATTGAAGGAGAGGACATATCCCGAGTGGGAATCGACGGTGGGACCGTCAACAGGGCCTAATGGGCTTATACGCCCGCCCAATAATGTATTAAAGTGGATATCTGGAAAAACGATGATTGTTACAAGTATGAAGCTTATATTCGACAGCTACACATCAGACTGAATTTGTTATATTCTATGTTCTATAGTGTCTATTCTGGTAATGCACCCATCAAGATTCAAGAATCTCGGTTAATTCGAGAGACCACTTGAAAAACTTGCTTATGTCCGTACCCATAAAACAGCGCTTGCTAGTTATGGAGAGGAGAAGGTCCAAATACTACCATATAGAAAAGCACTTGAAGACCACAGAATCTATACGTTACTATTATTTCTCTAAGCAATTGGATACCCCTTATAATCAACTTTGGTAAAGTCAGGCTTGATGATGGAAAAAAGCGTAGAGAAGATATTATACTAAATCCTTATTAAGTACTAGAAGTGATTCTAAAGACAGGCTAAGACTACAGCACACCGTTAAGGAGACTAGAAGCCGGAATAGTATCCCTTAGGCTCATTGTCCTGGCCTGATCTGAGATGGCAAAGTCTGGTGCTGTCAGTTGAGTGAGTGGTGGTAATTTGGTACATGGAGTAAAGACGCACCCTCGCCCGTGTTGTAAATGCGCCACAGACCAGATGCAATGCACTTATAGCTGGGCTGTAGGGTAGATATTTCCCGCTTCTTGATGAACATGACTGCTAAGCCTATACCGCAGGAAAGCAATAGATATTGAGTCGTATTCAATGGTTAAAAATGCAGCTCAGACTAAGTCATCATATTTTATATGCAGATTAAGGGGAATTGCAAGGCAATTACTGATGAGAAATTGATATCCTGGTTGTTGACGAACTAGTTGGGGGTATCTACCTAGCAATATCCGTGACCGACACAGCAATTGACGCTAACTGGTTAATTGTTTTACCTGCTATATGGATGAGTAGAATGAATTTCGCAACAGGGATGGACTTGGGTGACTTCTGAGAAACACGTGTCAGGCTGCACCTGTGAGGGCGACTGACGTCTGGATACATGGCAATGAAATGAAAGGCAGCAACTGACATTGTCTATAGAAGCAAGCCAAGTTGAGCCTTTGCCAGAATCGAGTTGTACTCGGACAACGCCTGGAAACTCTCCAAATTCCTTGACTCTGCAGAGTCTGAAACTGATGACAGCTAGTTCATAGGCGGTATTGCTTCATTGACAGTCGTCTTGGTTGCTATGTGAAATTTCGTTGCTTCACTATACGTGGCGAAGATTAAGCTCGCGATATCGTCATCTGAGAGGCGATCCAAAACTCTCAGAATGACCCCCTTGGAAGCCTAGGAGTCCGCCCTAGATCACCCTTCCTTTTACCTCTTAGCGTGACCGGAGTGTCGCTAATTGCTGCCCCAATTTCTGCGTTCCTGTCGCAGGGCACTGAGCTTTGGGCGGTCTACCGGGGCCCATGTCGTATACTCCACTCCCCTTTCACGACAACGGGTCCAATGTACCCTTTCGTGCTCTAGACCACATCTTTGGCGACGTTCTGCGGTCTCCACGCTCCCCGGTACGTGTCGCGTCCCGAAACTATCACTCTTAGACCGGCACTCTAAAGCCCCAGTTGACGGTAAGTACCCCTGAGAAGCTTTGCTGCTGTTGAGGGTTGAATGGCTGCCCATCGCAGATGCAGCTATCTATTGTAGAATTCCCTCTACCTAGAAAAGGAGGCGCCGGTATCTGAGTAGGTTGTGAGATGCCGGTACCACCCCAAGATCGGTGGTCACTGAGCAATTGCCGCTGTGGAGGGACTCAAAAGCCCTCGGCATTAATTTTCACTCAATTAAGTGGTCCTCTCATCAATCAGCAACACTCACCATGGGCGATTCTATGACTACCGGGTTTGTGTGCAGGGTGGGATTTTAGAAGCATGGGCTAGACTGCGTTAGTTGCAGGAAGTAGGTTACCTACCGCAGGACGCCTTAGAGCCCTCATTCTGTCAGGTTTTTCCGGACACCACTACCGTAACGCTCCTCGGGAATACGTGGCATGGGTTTAACGAAAGCCCATTTTTCTTTATGTTTTAACCAAGGTTTCACCCAGCTCCTCATGTACAGCCTTCTAGAATCCCTACGTACCCAATATACTCTGTCTTCCTGGCAAACGTTAGGCGCTAGCATACCTGCATGCCAATTGAGACAATTATATCAGGGTCAACTTCTATGGACAGAGCTCCATCCGCACAGCAGGAGATGAGTCTGGGCAGAAGTCTTGTGTCGACAGAAGACGACTCGGGAGGGTAGACTACAGACGAGGGAAGACGACTTTTCAACAGTATTTTCTGGGAGATGTTCTACGATAACCCATTATTTTAGATGCTGCGCGTCAGTTGTGGAGAGAGAAGGGCAGCTGGAGTTGAAGCTTTAGTCTCTTTTTTTATTTTTTATTTTTTCATTCCCCTCGGGTTCGTCAATATAAGCAGTGACGGAGGTATGATCCAACCACTGCGGAAGGCCTAGAGTTCTACAAACAACGGCCCACGCTCAATAGGCCCAGTATCCGGGCTCTCAGGATCATACACGATAATCGACGCCCGCGTTGCAACCCCCCGTTTTATCCGTTTCGTGTAAAATACAGACACCGCAACACCGCTTGCCTCCGCAATTCTGCGCAGCTGCTGCGGTTGTGTTGGACGCGCAATACTGCCTACATACGTTGGATCGAGCAGGCTAGTCCCTTCCCACGGCCTGCCTTCATAGCTTAGGACGATGTCCTGCAGACAGGGAGCGTGCTGTGCACGACCTTTAAGGTAGTCAGCGAGTGCATCGATGCTCGCTTGCATAGAATTTTTGGTTGGATTTGGGTTACGCCGGTCAGAAGACGATTCCCATGTCACTGTGTTGTCTACCAAGCATAGGGTTTGGAGACTCGGGGGCATGAGGTCAGATAGTCGTTTGCGCGGATGCCACGAGAGATTACCCAGGAGTAATTCAGTCGGTATGTCCAAGCGCTTGAGGACGTGAAACTGCTGCAGCGAGCCCATGGGAACTCTCCCTGCTGAACTGGGCGGCAGGGAGAAAACATCGCAGTTTTTCTCGGCCCATCGCATGTCAATCGTTAGTTCCTCGAGGGTATCTGCGAGTGGTAGTAAAGCAGAACGGAGATCTGCAAAATCAATCTTTTCTGAGTGTTCGGATGCCGAGGTATGACGGAGGAAACCGCAGTGTAGTACTTTGAGTCTTGGTGCTAACGTCACCAGCTTCTCCACATGCTTCGGGTCGATGTCGCACCGGTAGAGGCGGAGCGTCGTGAGTGATTGGGACTGCGGCTTCTGGCGTAGTTCTTCTTTTGGCGGGGGCCATGAGCAAAAGTCAGGCTCATGGATAGTCACGACCAGTTCTTTCAGGGACGGAAGGAAGAAGCATGGGACAATCTGGTCAATATTCGCCTGCAGATCCAAAGCATCGTAACCATTAACGTTATCGCCAAATTTTACATATCTCAAACTGCTGAAACTTCCTCCCCCACGTCCCATAATCAAATGCTTCAATACCATTCCCACAAAAACGGAATCGTCTACCAGACACAGTGCCAATTTCAACGTCTCCAAGCTCTCAAGCTGGGCAAGGATCAAGGCTATCACGGCGTCAACACTCCTTTCGCTCAGCGCCGCATACCACCGATCTTTCTGCGGGAACCCCATCTTGTTTATCAAATCCATTGCTGCGTCGATGGTTTGGAGGTCTAATGAGTCCGGTACCGTGTCCTCCAAATGATCCTCCATGCTCGCCCAGCAGTGGTCGTCTAGATGGACTCGCTTGATGAGTAGAGCCAGTTCCGAATGCGCTAGGAGGGTGCGCAGGAGGAGGGTAAGAGGCGGGCATCGTGGTCGTCGTTCGTCGTGGTGATATATCCAGCCGATATGGGAGTAGAGGAATCGATTGGACAGATGGTGGAGAGCTCGGGATACGAGCGATAGGGAATGAAGAGTGGTAGAATCGCATATTGCCAGTACCAGGTACAGGACTTCAGAGGGTAGATTGGAGAGGTGAGCCATTTGGTGTTTCGGATTGCTTCCTGTGCGAGACAAGTGCTCGTTTACGTGGAAAAGTTTTGCTTTTGTGTGTGGTGGTGACCACACGAGATGGAGAGCCGATCTGCGGTCGTACAACATGGATCCAGCATCATGGAAGAGGGCAACTGATAGTTAGCTCGAGAGTTAATATATCTTGGCAGCGCTACTTCTGCCAATCAGATAGATACGATTTCCCCCACGGGCCCAAGCCACAGCTAGATTATCGTGAACTACGCTCCAACAACAGGAGATGAGTCCGCGTGGCAGTCGGGTGCAGACCTGGTATTTTCTGGGAGATGTTCGACGACAGGCCATCATTCCAAATGCAGGTCGGTTTTTCGGGGGAAGAGCGGCGGCTGAACCCTAATGAATATCATTAATTAGTTGTAATCTGGAAACTAGCAATTCTAAGGTAGGGAAAGTAGACTATTCGCTACCTATTTAGAGCGCTAATATAAATAGATACCACCCACTTAATAAAGAGTCGCCTTACACCCCCCCAGAGGGGCATTATTACCCTTTGAAAGTAGGGGCAGTGTCTCGGTGCTACCGTGGATAGAAGTGGGAACCGCTAATGCGAAGCCACGTGACCTGGGGAAGTATCTTCACCCGCGCCATTCCAAACCTGTTTGAAGCTACGTCCTGTCGATCGAGCCCAGCTGGACCAGTCTGTCCTGCAGCCTGAGCAGCAACGTCCCACTTAACCTGTCACGGTTTACTTACGAGCCTGCACCTTGACAGATACTACATGGAATCTAACATGCTAATGGGTACCTGATTACTAACAGCTAATCCAGTACGCATTCAATACAGCTAGGCAGATATGAATCCCGTAGATTTTATAGCATGAATGCCACCACCAGAAACGCTCTGTAGCCTAGGGCTTGCCAAAGCACAAATTTGTACGGCTATCAAACAACACCCTCATTCTCACGGGCTTGGGAAAACATTAGTGACAAGTAGCACATGCTAGCTGTTGTGTGTTTTTAAATTTTTAATCTTTGTTTTTATTTTATATACTTTGTATTCCCTGTTTGTCCTTTTTCCCCACTTCACCTGAAAATCCTGAACCCCGATCCTTCTCGTTCAGTTACCTCATCTTCCTCTGGTTCAATCTATATATCCTTTACTGCACCTTCTTGTCTTGGTATGTCAAGGCTTGGTAAAGGCCACGTCGCAACTGTGTTTTCTTGAAGAGAAAATGATTTATAATACTAATAATATTAAGAACTATTCAATGAAAAGATCTTTTTGAAGTAGATTACAAGAAATCCCCTGATTCAGTTTAGTTTTAGACATCTTCTTTAAAACTGCGCACGGTCAAAACTGCATGCTAGAGAGAAAAAGAAGTTTAGGACTAGATTCGTGACTTATTACTTGGTAAAAATTTTGAACTATATCTTTAAAAAACTGGAGTATATATTTAGTTATAGAACCAAAGCAACAGTTTACTATATATCTTTTTTATTTTCGATTGTAATTGACATATACTGTTGCAATTTCATACACATTCTCGAAATAACAATATATGTTCTTGTATAAGAGAAACGGAAGACCTATTTCTAAGGGTAGCGGAAAGTGGCATACATCGAGCTTTTATCTCAGATTTATAATATGTACTGATTTTACAATTAGAATGTGAGAACCTGTGAAAGTAATGCTGAGCCTCCTTTACAGCTAGATACAACTCCTAACCCTTGCAGAGGTAACAACACATACAAGGCATACATACCATTTGCCCTAACACTGCTGCCTCACCCAATCTTCCTTCTGTTTATTAGCTAAAAAGAGAGATCTTGCTGTTCAAACTGCGACGGTAGCAACATATTGATTCCTCGAAGGTGGCTGTAGGGATTTGAGATTCTGCCTAACAGGTCATTGTCACATCGAGTTGGACCCGTCAAAAATGCGCTACCTGAGCATGCAAGGAATATCACAGGCTAATATGATCTGTATAATTAAGTGCGAAAAGGGGCGGTGAAACAAGAGCCGATGAAAGCTCCCTACTATATGAACGCGAAGGACAAGAACACAAAGGCTATAAAAAAGGTATGTCATACATAGCATACGTGTATTAGGATAATAGCTTTTATGCTCTTACCAAGATTTGTAAGGAGGTATATTTACAGTGCCTAAGATAGAAATAGTAAAAAAGGGAGTTTAGTGCACGAGAGATTAAATACATGCCACTATAAAGATATCCTGTCAGTTTATCATGGAAGGTTCTCTCACAGTTCAGAAGAACTTTAAGATATATTTTCCTCAAAGAGAAACTCCATATTTTCGCTCTTTTAACTGGAGCATTAGAGCCGTTGTGGCAGCTGATTCTCTGTTTGTCAACGCTGATATCCCTTAATCTAGCCCTCAAAATTAAGTCTTATTGCTTATACGCCATTCAAAGCTATTGTCTGCCTTGTCTTACTTGGATAAGAATTGGATCTTATGCTGTAGGGCTGAAATTGCCTTAATTACATAAATATTGTGATATATTGGTGCGGTTTTATTATAATAAACCGAGAGCTTCTCCTTTTCTGTATAAAGAGCACAAAGCATAGCTTGCTTCCAAGACACCAATTTTCTCACAAGCTAGCGAATTGATGCCTCGAGATTAACAAAACGCTTGTTGTAGACTCGAAAGATAATATGGACCGTCACATCTTTAATCTTAAGAGTTCGGTAGCCCACTTATAAGATGGTCGGATGATGTAAAGAAAATACGCGATTTAACGCTATTATTCTGGCCTTATCTAAAACTAGGCTAGGGTTGATAATGCTCAATATAGTAACCACGGAATGCTGAATATGGATGTTTTGCGAGTTCGGACATCTTGGATTGGAGCAACCTTGTGTTCCTTGGGGTGCAAATTTAGGAATGCATCTCGTCGTTGAGGGTTAGCATTTATAACCCTGTTCAGATCCCAACCAGTATAGTTCTTGAGTCACGTATACCAACAAACAGTAAACACATAAACAATAGCAAAAGAATATGTCCTTGCTATAGCTATAGAAAGTAGAACTGAGACTAAAATCAATGAATAAACTATTAAAGCATCTGCAGCCATGAGACATCTATGTAACCCTAAAGTTGATGGGCTTTACAGCGAGTCGGTGATTCTAGAAGCTCTGCCTAGACAAGTGGCATAGTCGCTAGTTAATGCATACTGTTAACTTGGCTACATTCGATGCTGTAAAAACGATTGTAATAATGCTTCCTGCACGGTCACCAGTGTCGGTTACTGGACATCTTGGCCAGAAAGCAAATCACAAGGAGCAGTTAAACTCATCGTAATTATAAGGTCCAGTAGTTATACTTTGCACGATCACTAATCTTGATAACCGTCCAAGGTCCCTACTTCGCTTGGTGCAGGTTTGCTTGAAAACGTAACCTGGCTTGTCACTATTGCTGCTGGCCTTCTCAGGTTTCTTTAAATCTGTATGACACCAAGTCTAACACCCCGGTACTAAGAATTTTAAGACTGTATTTTATTCAAGTCATCGAGTATAAACCCTTTTTTCTTTCTGATCGCCTCGGTGCCAGCGACTGCTACTTCAATTACTGGTACTGAAAATCAAATTGGATTAGAGCTTTACATCCACAAACTCCCTTTCCCTACGTATATGGCTTTCCAATATCATGTAAGTATTCTGCAAACAGGAATGCATGATGTGACCAGGAGATCTTCACAGGCCATGACGTAGAGACGGAACCTTTAGCTTGTTAGCATGTTCTGGCGTATTTAAGCTGCGGTCCTGTGTATCTTTATATACTTATTCTTCCTCTCCGCATCAGCCGCCATCCATTGTTTCGATTTAAACCGATCTTCTATAGTGTAAAGAACCCATCTCATTTTACAGCGAAACAAAATGGGGTCCTCCAAGGAACCCGACGATCCGACTGAGTGGAAGAGTACGTTATTGAACTACACACCTTTCAGTTGACTGATTGTTCTCGTCATCCAGATAAGTACGATCCTGATCTGGCCCAGGAGGTTATCAACGGTGCCCATGTCCTCCATTGTACGTTTCCAGGGGTTCCTGATGCCGACCCTGCAAATGATGCCGGGTTCCTAACAGTGTGCTATTTAATCGGGAAGATGTTCGCGATCCGCCCGGGTGAGCCGCCGTCTATATATGCTCATGGCCATATACCCAGAGAATTGCTACCCCGTCTTGTAAATCAACGCGCTAGTATTACAGCTAGTAAACCCCACAGTTTCTACCTCGCTTTTTCGCCCTTTATGGATAGTCGTGTTCTCCGGGCTGCTGTGCTGAATGGCATTGTCAGTGAGGTAACAGATGAACATGAAAAGGATATGGCGCTGCAACACATTGTTGATGGCGTTGTCCCAGGTAGATGGGACGCAAAACACACCCACCCTGCCACGGAGATCGAGAAGGACATCGTTCGTGTCCTTCGAGTTGACATCAATCTGGCTGTATCCTACACACACACTCACCTTTGTCGTCATGGAAGTGAAATGAAAGAGGATATAGACAATCATGTTGCGACGCGCTATTGGGAAGGCTCAATTCCCATCTGGGAGACATATGGGCCCCCAATCCCTGGACCACATAACGAGATACCTGTGCCAGAGCATGTGAAAACATATATTGACGACATGAACGCAAAGAATATGGTGTATTCGATTCAGGTGGCATCAAAGCCATGGCCAAAAGAGCCAATGAAGCTGTAGAACTCACCACCAACATCAAAGACCAATGGGCAATTCAAGCCCGACAGGTAGAAGATGATAAGGCTATGAGATATGTTGTCTTGTGGTCCTTCCTTATTATTTGCTTTCATCAACTTGCCCTGAGAATTCAACGCTAAACCCGGAATGCTATGTACACAAATGCAGCCTGGGTCGCTAATTCTTGGTGGTGCAGAAAACTTCACAGATGCAGGTAAAGCGTATATGTCCTGTTATGCGCTTGATTTAGTCTGCATGATGTTACAGGTTTTTTCCCCAATGTATCTGGGTTTCCGTGTATTGTTTGCGCAAATGCAAAAGTTTGGTTGGTTTGTTATGTATTTATTTAGTCAAGACGTTTATTTACCTGTTGGCTGAGTACTGTTGTACAATGGAAGACTAAACATTATCAACTTTCAGCAAACTTAGTATGGCTTCATTCTTTCCTCTGTGGAATCATACCGAGCAACTTTCTGGCGTAACAGGACACCATTTAGGTTATATACCCGCGTTGTACAAGGGATTTTATTACTTCTTCCATGGAGGATTCAGCCAATCTCTTCTTTTATGGAAGCCAGAGACCCTAGATATTTGCCTCTCCGACACGTTGAGCGCACTGCATATAGCTACGAGCATCAAAAATATTTACCTGTGGTTTTCGACTCCAGCTGATAAGCGTTCTAAGAGTTGGGCTGAGATGCTAGGTCTAAGGATGACATTGGCCACTATATCTACCAGTGCTAGACTGTGGATAAAGTTCAGTGTATATCCCACCCAGTTGAATGTAACAGGCGGAGAATACATTTACCTTGGATAAGAGAATCCTTCTCTTACTGTTTCTAATTTGCCATCCACAGAAATTATACCTGTCTAGACCGGAAAGGAGTGCTCGGCCAGTCCGTTTTCTTAGAAGAAAGTTCACCAGTATCGTCGAACACTCCGATGATGATCTCATTGTCCGCTGTGCCGATGGAGATACCTATCGGTATCCTATCCTGACCGGGGCCGATGGTGGACACAGCAAGACTCGACAACCTCTGCGCGGATTAGCACAAGAAGCTAACCTTGGGGGTTCATGCGATCCTGAAGTGCCATTTGTGTCTTCATATAAGTGCTTATGGTGTAGCTCCCTTTGAATCGAAGAGCTAGGCGAGTTATTTGATACGCAACACAAGGGCTCCTAGGTAGTATATATTACTGGACGGGAGCGCAGCTGTTCTTTATAGAAAGCTCCCCCAACAAACCCGGGAACGTGCTTGCTATTCCGATAAAGACTGAAGCCTTCGCTGGAGAATTTGCTGAATACCCGGTAAGCGAAAACTACAAAGTCAAGGGCGTCTTTGCTCGACGGCTCACGGCAGGAATGTCAAATCTGGAGGAAGGAATTCTACGTTATTGGAGCCTCGGACAGGTCGTTCTCGCAGGGGATGCGTGCCACAAGCGTACGCCAAATGGTGGCTTAGGCTTCAATAACGGCATTCAAGATGTGGTCGTGCTCTGCTATCACCTACAAGAGGCTGATTCGGCGGCTCCTGGAGGCCAGCCGATCATCGACGCCCTCACTCGAATATATCAAATCTATAAAGAAGTACGAACAAAGCTCTCAAGGTTGATACCCCTTTCTCGGCACATTTGATACGCTCCCAGGCCTCGTCTAATAGTTTCTACTTCATCGCATCCCGATATCTCGCACCCCCCGATTTATGGACACATTAATGAAGGAATACCTTTCTTGGACGCTATTGAGGAATGGATTTGTGCTCGCTTATGTGACTTTAGGCGAACAAGTGCACGATAAAGTTGCTTGGGCTTATTCTGTACCCTAGTACTTGGCTACATCAACTTGTTAAGGGGTGGAACCTTTTAGCAACTGCATTATAAAATGTGCCCTAGGGTGTAGTTCCGCGGCAGGAGGCCACGCTTCTATGACTTATACCCTACACGCAGCTACATTCCCACATTCGTGTAATAGCATACAACTCAGCCTATAATACAAACTCTAGGCGCAGGGCTTTAGATATCCTGTGACACCCACACACTCAAATGAAATCCTCAAATGGCCTTCTCAACATCTCAACGGATAGACAAAAAATGCCAAATGGTTCATTCAGAATCATTCTTTAATAATAGACCCCCTTTGCCCCCCGAGCTAATAAATTAAGAAGAGCTTGATTATACTTAAGACTCTGAGAGCTTTAACGCTAGTGAATAAAGTAATTGCCTAGCTTCTAGGATTAATATAGTCGTATTGTCTCTAACCTATATTGTACTTACTACTTCACAAGAAATACGTATCAGGCAAACTTTTATACTGAAAATCTTGTCTAAGTAACTCCTTTACTACGGCCTTTTTACTCTAGGTATCCGGAAAAGGCATTTTTTTAAGACCCACGACAGGATCGACGGAGAAAATTAGAAGCACGTTTAACAACATTTCAGATATGCTGGGAGGATAAGGGTAAGGTAAGAAAGGTAGACTAAAAGGTGCTCCACAGGACAGTAACATCTTAGGTGCGCTGCTGAACTTTGCAGTGGCATCCCAGAAATTTCGAAGTCGCACGCCACGAGGGGCACAGAACAGAACACCAGGCACCGGCCAACACAGGCCTTGACGAGGCTTGACGTTCGTCAGGAAGCAATGGTTTGCTATATCTAAATAGATGTACATCCGGAGTAGTGATAGTGGTATCCTGCATATCGCTGAAGGTGTTGTAACTCTGAACTGAGGTGCAAGTGTTATATTCTACTGAACTATTGAGGGGGGCAGGGTACAGCTATTTATAGGCATAGTAGCTGTCTTTTTGCTGCATAGCGCACCAAATGCCTATCAGATTACTAAGGTAGCCTGTGGAATTAATTTTTCTTGGTTTTTCTAGCCTAATGGTTAAGCCTAACCAACCTGCTTTCTGCATAGTTTCTCACGCTGGTTAGTCCATTCCTTGCCCGAGTATGGCGGGATTATCAAGAACGAGCGTGATGGGAATGGAGTATTCGGCTTGCGTATATCATCACCACCGACTCACATAGTGACTCATTTACCGACATTAGCAAAGCAGTAGTACCATAACGACTTCACTATGCAAGTTTTACAATACAAATAGTATTGTAAAATATTTGTAGAGAGCGACGGACATCTATATTTGCCCGGAGTACTGAGCGAGCCTCGTGTCTAGAACGTATTGTATATCTGCAATAGCGAGGCGATGGTCATGGTAAGCGCACGAAACTACATCAAGGTCGAGGATATTATAGTCGGAATCCTCTGCCCCCACTATTATGGGTGAATACGAACCTTAAGGGGCAAACATTTGGCGGGGAAGGCGGGTTATGAATGAATGCCAAGAGAAGGCTTGCTTGGGGATGCTAAGAATGGACACTTTTTTACGCGCAGCCTTGCAGGATGCAGTGTTAGCGTCGTCACGGTGGCTATAGCACTGGGATAACCCATCAATGATAATTGGGGGTCTGCAGCCACACTCCAGAAATATTTCCTGATCTAGCCTCACGATGGTTGGGTTGCGAACTTGACTGCGGCTGATTCACGGTCACTCACTCACCTTTCTTTTTCTGGAACAGAGACTTACTAGGGGCAGGTTATAGTTATAAATCAAAAGAAGCTCTCTCTAATGACATTATTTACATGCGAAATGTTCTTACCGATATGTCATCTTGTCGGATTCAAGGAGCACGATGTACTCCCAAATCCCATCAGAAACACCAAAGCCGCTCGGCGTCCCCGAACGACGATGGTTCTGTGACCTGAGTCACTTGCTAGCCCTCCTCGGCTGCTTGATATGCTTCGTTGTTTCGATCCTCGCAGTTCAACCCAAGATTAGCACCGAATGGAGCTTATCGTGGAAACTAGGAGTAGCGAACCAGCTGGTCGTTATAGGCCTTTTACTAAGTCTGATGAACGAGTGCACCAGTACCCTCGCACCTACCTTCTTCCTCCTCATCGAGGCCCGGCGCAAAAACCCCACGCTACAGAACTTCGAGGCAATCATCAAGAAGAGCATGTTCCTCGATAAGGCCGACATAAGCTGGCGCGCGACCTTCCTTCTCCTGACGGCCCTCCCGCTGGGTCTAAGCGTGGCATACAAACGACTCCTCGGTGGTAGCAGTACGATCGAGATACAAACCCAGTTCCCACGGTCCTACGGCCTGGTCCCACTTCCTATGGGGACGTTCAATGTGGTCAATAACTCGATATATTACATGATCAATGCTAGCGTTCCGTACATGGCTGGGTCTTCAGATGGTGATCCGATGTACCCGCAGGTGTATGGATTCAACATGATCCTCCTCGATAACACGTCGACGGCGTTACTCGATCTGCCCTCTCCGAGCTTTCTCTCCTCCATCCAGCAGAACCTGACCGGGGGAGATTCATGGAGCATATCAGCGACGGTCGAAGGCACGGTCGCTAGATATAATACCTCAGTTTCGACGTACAGAAACGACGACGCCTTCTGGAAGAGCGCATTCAACCACTCCTATAACCCTACCGGACTGGCAACGATCTCAATGTACAACGGGCACCAAATCGGGATGATCAACGGGCTACACAGCGAGTACCCGGGACCGTACTGCCTACTGGGCTTCTTCAAGGGCACCGCCTACGGAATACATATATACGGCAACGCGACAGGGTCCACTAGCCTTGAATTCCGAAAAGGCGCACACAAGTTCGAACTACAACGAGAAAAATGTCGGGGACAATGGATAGTGACGCGAAGCAGCATCCAGCTGGTCAATGGCAGCTGCACGGGAGAACGGACCAAGCAGAATGTCTTCAACAACAGCACGCCGTACCATGTCGACGCGTTGCCAATATTGGCGCAATGGCTAATTCGGTACACGCCATCCAAATCAGACACTCAGTCGCCGTGGGAGATCCCGTCATTCACCACTGCCGTTGCGAGTATGTTCTGGTCTCGCATTATCTATATGAATCCCACTAACGGCACATACCCGGAAATGTTCTACAAGCCCACAGATGAGACCATACGGTCGACAAGGGTGACACTAAGGGCGGGTTGGGGGTTGTACCTTACGCTGGCTGCCCAGCCTGTTGTCTGTGTGGGGATGTTCCTTTGGATATGTCTCGGTTATAAATTACCGGTTGGGACAGGGTTTGGCTTGATATCTGTTCTGTCAGGTGTGCGAAAGAGTGATCTTGAACAGTTATGTGGCGCTGGTCTGTCAGGGACGTTGAAGAGGGCAGTTCCCATGAGGATTGTTGTGCAGGATACTGGCGACCAGTCGAGGGTTCGGTATGCCTTGGGTGAAGATGATGGTGAGAGCGCGGGCCAATTGGATTTGAAAGCACAGTACCATTAATCTTAGCATTTCTGTCCTGCTTCCTGCATTCTCCATTCTGTATCTCAGACTCTAGTACAAGGTTTGATACTCCCTACATGATGTCTACCCCCCGTTCTAGTTGATGAGGACACTTTCCACAATGTAGGATATGACCTAGCCAATACAAAAGAGGCGCAAACATCTGCGGTAGGTTGCATAGGAACATTCAAACGCTCTATTTATCACTTGGGGTGGAGGTCGACTCCACGGCAGGTACGAGAGAACTCTTCACAAAAAGGAATCATTTCATATTGTTTCTAATGGTATGTTTGTTTAAGCCGGTGCAACCTCCTACAAGCAGTGTTTAAGGAAAAGCCAAACATATAGCTCCGAATCACAAAAACCATAGCGTTCTGACAGGGTTGCAACTGGAAAATGTGTATACGGTTACCCCCGGTTCGCTCCGTGCAGCGGAGGTTAGCATGGTAAGTGCTGGAGGCTTCGGAGCCTTGCTCATGCCCGCAGCACGGCATGCTCTTATACCCGATGTAAACTAGAGATATTCAGATAAATTGTCTGTTTATGGGTTTGTTGGCTTGAGGTCTTAAGCAAAACCACTCGGGCGGATAGTAGCGAGAAGGGCATCTGCACATTGCCTCCGGTGCTGTTATCTCCAAAGTAAGGACGTTTAATTCCTCTTACTTGTTTCCTGTTCTACGATCATCGGTTACCCTAGGAACTGTTAGAAGTAGACCGAGGAAATCGTACTTTTGGAGATCCCTCTCCATTATATTGGCAAGAGGTGGCTTTTAACGCTGAACATAGTTTCACATTTTCCCCGAAGCGCTGGCAAGTGAGATCTAATCTGGACGGTCTTACCGTCTCTAGATCGCCTCATGAGGTTGTAAGATGTCAGTAGTGAACATCTCTCAAGTCCCGACATGTTGCACCGCACCATCCAAAAGCCCATCAGGTCACCTCAGTTCATCCCTCGTGAGATTGTCAAGCTCCGAAACATCATGCTGCATTCCCAGAACTTCCCCGCCCTTCGGACAGCCATCATCAGATCCACCGACCGGCGGGTTCAAATCCTGATAGCGACACCCCGATATCGTACCTTGGCCTGATAAGAGATTTGCAATCCAGATCCAAACAGCAGGTCCTCCTTTGATTAAGGTATTCATATGATTTGTGCAAGGGTACTGCACGTACCGTACGTTACCACCCTTCTCGCAGAGGTCTCGCACAAGCTGATTCGTAACCCCAATCGGGTCCACAATCTCATCCTTCGTTCCTTGGTAGATGTACATGGGAAATTTAGGAGCATCATGCCTCCCCATAACGCCCAAGTGATCCAGCGTCTCACGGAATTTATACAAGAAATGGTCTCCGTGCTTGAAGAAGGATGAGATGTTCCTGTACGCTAGGGACGGGGGAACCTCCTCCACGCCGAAATGGCGGCTGCAGCGTCTCAGGGGGCCATAGAACTCGTCGCGGTGCTCCTCCAGCAGATCATTGTCTATGAACCCTTTCATCTCCGGAACAGCGTTCATCATGCCCAGGACTGCCCAAACGTTTAGGTCTGCCCACTCACCCCCATCACAATAAATATATGTATTTGTAATATTGGGAGGCGGACCGCCCATGGCAGCGCCCACGATCTGGGAGAGTTCCGGCGCGTAACTGGGCTGCATTTCGGAGGCCCACTCAGTAGCATACGCACCACCGGAGAACCCGTACATTACTGTTCTGGCATTAGGCTGCAAGCCAATTTTGTCCTTAAAGTTGAATGCGGCGCGAATCGAGTCGAGAGTGTGATAGGCACTTTGGGGGCCGACGGTAAACGCAGCGTTCCAGCCCTCGTAGTCGGGAACATTCAGGACCGGACCGTCCTCTCGTACGAATGGTTGCACGAAGGATAAATCCATCATGTTCCAGGACAGGGAAGGGCCCACCGCGCCAACTTGAATTCCATACGAAGGGGAGCAATTGATGTCCGGCGAGTCGTAGGCTGCCTGCACGGAGATAAGTCGGTCCTTCTTTGCATTTTTAGGAACAACTATCGTCGTGACTGAGTGGGTTGGCTTGTTGTTCAGGTCCGTGGTGACATATAGCAATTGATACGCAGTGGAAGTAGATTGGATGCCATAACGGAGCGAGTTGATGTACACTTGACGGTGGTCTATAATCGTTCCGGGGTCCAATTCTTCCCAGGATCCTTCCTTCGGTGTATAGAAAGGATCCAATGACGGGAAAAAAGGTGTCGGCGGCACAGCACCCGACACGGTGGCATGGAGGAGCCCGCCTGCTAGGAGAAGCAAGCCAGAAATGAACACCATGGTGAAACCTAAATGGAGAATAGGGTGCTCATTCGCCTCGTACCAGGACAAGTATTAAGCGGAGAACGAGATTGTGTCTTTTGAATAGGCAATTTTTATGGAAACTTGAATAGAAAACTAGGATTGAAGGCCCTAGAAACTTCAACTGAACAAGTAATCAAAGATGACCCAAGTACGATCTCGATCCGTAAATATAGCCAGGGAAAAGGCCATATATATAGATAGTCAGGATTAAATCTAAGCCTTCGTCACCTTGACCATAATTAGAAGAAAAATAAAAAATGGTTTATCAATACCTGAACCCCATATCACATGATGAGATTGACCCAATTCATAGAAAAGCATTGGAAACCCATATGCAATCGTAAAAAAAAGAACCTCAAAGACGAATGATGAGGTAATTGACGCCGAGGCTAGCTTCCTCAATAGGAAAGACACATCAATTACATTTCTCAGCCGCGCCGATTGATGGTTGATCGGCATTCCGCTGATCCATGGTCTGTGATTGTGTAACCGTCCGGCTGAAATGCAATAACACTACATATGTACAATGTTACACAGCAATGTCCACTGGTTGCCTTTACGTCTGGTCTGCAAGAGGGTCATCAGTGGGCCGAATATATTTAGGGGATGCAGGAAATATCGAACATTGTAATATATAGGAATGTGTTGTCGAAAACCCTAAGTCTCATTCCTGGAGATGCACCTTTACGTCAACAAATAACTACCGCTCGCCAGAGAATTGAGATCACTTTTCTCACACATCCGATATATACAGTAATGCATGGATTAGTGGTGGGCCGAGGAAACTAGCAGGTAAACACGGTGATGTTATTCTAAACTCGTCTATTGGTCACTAGTGCTACAGCTATGCATGATGAAAGCTCCTGCAGCTGCCGCATGTTGCATTTTTTTGCTGGAGAATCTGCAGACGGTGGCGTAGCTGAAAGAGTGGATCGTCCCGTCTTATCGCTGTAGGTAATGAAACCCCGCTGTCTCTTGATATTGCATGGTATGACCAACTACCTCACGCTACTCTCCCGCCAAACAAAGGTAATGTTAAGCTCGTGTGTTTTCGGCACCGATTGTTGGAAATACTGGTACGAGTACACCGCCAGTTAAGAGGTACGGGGAAGGAAGAATACACTATGCCCTACCATAACATCCATATATAGGAAGCGAGCTTGGCACTCTCGATAGTCATGTCAGATAATGGGGATGATACCTGTCTGGGCCGGGCAAGCCCAGAAGTGACAGGAATTGACCAGTTCATCTGATTTGTCTCCCACCTTTGGTTGTTTACTTCGTCCGTAACCAAAAACTGCTAGCATAACTTCTGCTTTAAACAGACTCCATGCGGTTACTGTCGTAAGCTGTGCGACCACCTTATCGAAAGGTAACACCGGAAAGGCGCTGCTGCGAGAAAGAGCGCCACAATTTTTCCGCTCTGCTGTAGCACCGCTGCTACGATCCAGCGTCGATCTATGTTCAGCACATGCTATCATATTTTAAGTGTATAGTTCAGCATGAACGCTCTCCACAATGTTCCAGTGAACTTCCGTAGGGTCAAGGTGCTACCTGTTACCTCATACCGCAGCGGTGGCGTCCAGTGTAGACGGGGATCAGGGATGATTTGAACCGCTCCTGTTCAGAAGAGGTATCAAAACGCTGACAATCTGGACTACTTTAGCATCCGGTGGTAGCTCTTTGTGTCATTACCCCACCCCCATCGCATGAGCGTAACAATTGATACTGGTAAAAGGTTGTAGAGTACCTTCTGAGAATCATATCAGCTGGCGGTAGCAAAACTTGGTCACACTGCATGATAATACTAGATCCGGCAAGAAGGAACTATGCCCGTGCCGTTTTAGATCGCAGAATAGAGGTACGCACGGACTATCGAGTGATATAATGCATGTCTCAACCCTGGCCGACTTCTCTGAAGTTGGTCAGTGTCTTTGATGCCACCTTTCTCATCTGAAGGCGAGTAGCTGTAGTGTCGTAATGTCAAAATTACCATGCTTCATCCACAAAGTCTCTTCTTCAAGCCCCTCCAGGTCAGTTTGCGTTATTTTAGAGAAGTTCGACAGAGTATCTGAGCAATGATCATGTTGACAGCAATTTCAGCATCGTTTATACCCCTCTTTTTCCCGCCACACTAATTGTCAGCTGAACTGGTGGGTGTGATATGGCATATGTCGGGCGGCATCCATGAAAGCGGGGACTGCTCCGCTAGCCACCAATTATCTCTTGCAAGGAAAGGTGTCCCGTTGCGGGGAAACCCTAGGTCAAGTTGCAGTGATACTCATAGACCTGTTCTAGACGGTATCATTCTGAGCTAAGGCTGTTCAATGTCCGTGCTCTCTAGGTAAGGATATGAGGCTTAAATAAAAGTGGACGTTCTAGACTGACGATAGAGTTCAATTCAACTAGGGCGCGCTTCGTCCAGAGGAAACCATGGTTCAGAACTCACGGAAAACCCCGAGCGACCAGCCGTCAATACCGCCCCTGCTACTGCGTACCTGTACATGGTTCATACGTGGGTCGTGCATTTACGAGAGCTACGTCGGTTTCAGCTGAAATGCAGGGAAGATACTACTTCTTGCTTGAGTAGTTACGTATTCTGCATGTAAACGTCATTGATCATATGGTGTCCAAGATTCAAAAGTACGTGTAACCATGGGTTGGAGTGAAGGTAGGCCCTACCCTATATTGGAAGATTGAAGTATAAGAACCCCCAAAGCTTCTACACATAAGGGGAACAATCTTGTCTCTCCTACAGCTCTAACGCCAACCGTTTCTCCCTTGTACCAAACGTTCATACTCACGTACTATTCTCCAAAAAGGATGCAGAAACTCTACCTATCCGCCCACGCGAAGCCTAGCCTGGGTGGGCTGGCAACCGGTAGTGCCACCCATGGCTATGGCCATTGGATGCCCGAGAACGTCAGGCTTCGCCGTGCCTGGCTGTCGCACCTGTTGGACAAGGCTAAGCCGGAAATTCCCAAGAAGTTGAGAGACGGCAAGGCGAACCCAGTCGAGACATTGAGGCAGTTGATTGAGAACAATTCAACCCTCTACATGCTTGCCCATTCTATGTTCGATGAAGTCCCCGAAAAACCCCCGTATGATAGGGATCCGACTACGCTGAAGAAGCAAGTCCGGAATTACAAAACCATGTTGTATCTTTTCAATACCCTCCTGACTGAAGTACCAGAGTACTTTTTGCTGGAGGACCCCGACGTGCCCAGCGGTCTTATTGGGTTTCCATTCAATATCATCGTTGACTGGCCGATGGGTACGGAGAGCGGGCGCCAATTCTTCCTCGATCCCAGAGTGAACGAGTCTCTGAAAGCGATCTTGAACCAATGGAATGAGTTCCTTCGCAATCCCCAGGGAAGGACTGGAAAGGAAGGTGGTGGCAACCAAGCGCTGATTGATGCTGGTTGGAGCTCAGACCTAGCAGTCAAACAGTTGGAGAAGAAGGCAAACGATGCCACACCTGGTAGCACAAGAAAATTCTCGGATCTATTCGAACACCCTGACGGAGGTACTCAGCAGGATTTCTTCAAATATCCGCATTGGGATGCATTCTTTACCCGCAAATTCAAGGCCGACGTTCGCCCCGTAGCTAACGCGGCCGTTGTTAACGCCTGCGAATCCTTCCCTTTATCATTTGACACAGACGTCTCAGGCCGCACTACCTTCTGGCTTAAGGGTACACCATACTCGCTTTACGATATGCTGGGAGCAACGCAAGATTCCAGAGTCAGCGAGTATGTCGATAAATTCGTCGGTGGTATTGTTTATCAGGCTTTCCTGAGTGCAGACTCTTACCATTGCTGGAATGCGCCCGTGACAGGCAAAGTGGTCTACCGATCACTTATTGATGGAACATACTTCGCCGAAACAGCCGCTTCAGGGTTTGGGGGCGCTAGTGGCCCTGATCCCGCCGGTCCGGACGTGTCGCAGCGTTATATCACTCATATAGCGGCACGGGGTGTTCTTATTATTGACACGAATGTCGAAAATGGTTCAAACGTTGGATTAGTGGGCTTCGTACCGGTAGGAATGTCCGAGGTATCAACCTGCCAATGGGAGAACAGCACTGCCGAAGGGAAAACTATTGCCCAGGGGGATCTCATTGGGGCTTTCCATAGCGGTGGATCAACTCACTGCCTTATCTTTCAGCGTGAGCATGCAAGACGGCTGCATTTCAACCCTAAGGCACAATACCCAGAGATTGCAACCGTGAATCTGGCTGTCAATAGTGAACTGGCCACCCTCTAGCTTAGATGTTTCTATGTTTGATCAGTAGGTTCATATGAGGTATTTGCTGTTTTCTATTTCTCAATTTGGGGAAGGGCCTCATACTCTCGCTATTTTGAGATTTAACTGCTTGTGACGTGAGTAATGCAAACGCGACGAAATTGACGAAGGAAACTGGGTATAATAAATTGAGTGAATACCTTAGCAACGTCTCCTATGAGAACAATTAGACCTGTTTCCGTCAAGCTACGCTGCGATGCCTGTTGAGTATGAAGCTACAGGTAGAAACTAAGGCAAGACTACATTCTTGTTTTAGCGTAGCAATGACATGTTTCATTCAGGGTAGACTTCACAGATTTAAGAGCGATCTGTTACCCCTTTTGCTTCTTACCCTATACACGATGGGCCCTCAAACTTCAATGCCCGTATATGCTCCATCACAGAATCAATCCCTCACATGATTAAATCCCCATCATCTTCCCCAAATCTTCCGGACTGACTGATTTGTTGGCATAGTCACTAAATTACTTTGCCGTCTCTGGAAACATACATTCCAGAAAAAAGCGACTCCCCTCAGCAGCGTAAACTAACGGATCCATGAAAGCACATTCATTTTCTATGTAAATCCAGGTCCCACATCCATGTGGCTATTCCGCGTCGAACGCGAGCAAATATGATCGCTTTGGGTGGGATGGTAAGGGTGTTGAGAAGAGGAATCAGAATTGCCTCGATTATTTGGGTGGATGCAATACTAGGATGGTTAGAAAGAGGCAGATGTAAGCTTCCTTCTCCCATTAGTGTCTTTGTTCATATTGTGTTGTATGACTCAATTTGTTCGTAGTTGGATAAGAGGAATCAGATATGTTGGATTAATCCTTCCATCCATCGTATTGTCTACTTAGTTTCTGAATTTTAGGCCCAAGAGATTCATTAATTGAAATGAGCTCATGAGGATTTCCTACAGAAGTGATGGACTAAAATCTCATATGTTTTTGACCGTCCACGTTGTCTGAAGAATAACCATCAACTAGGGCGCGTTAGCCCATCACATCATCTTTCGATAGCTCATGTTCTTGTAAAACGTCGTAGCGAGAAATATATCAGACACCCAACGAACTATCTGAGTCTGGCGTGACATCAGTATCGGAATTGTAGTTTCCGAGCGGGAAAGCGTTGAGGATGGGTCAGAATCTTAAGATCGTGCCAAAGCTTCTGCCTTAATAATTAGCGTTGAGTCATCCTGTCCATGGCTCTATCATTCCACTTGAAGAGCCATTGACTATTGTTGAATGGCCCGGGAAACCTGACTCGTGCGGTTTTTCAATTCATGCGGCACACTTGCCTGGGGCATCAATTTGCATAAAATTGATACCTCAGGCCCTCATGGAATAAACTCCACTGTTACGTCAGCTGGAAGCGGGATGAACCAATCGACGCACCGCTCGTATCTGATGGAGGATCAGATTAGATAAACCGTCGGCCAGGGACCACCCGGTCGGATCAGATACCAAAAATCTCACATATCCCAACCAGTCCAGGGGCTCAAGGAGCGTATCATAAATAGGATCCGCTGATTCTCAGATCCACTTAAGTTCAGTTTCATTCTTCGCCTTTTCCTTCGCACTCGCTGCTCACTAAGCCGACGTCCAATCCATTGTGTTCTCCCTGTGGGTCCAACAATTCTTGGTCCCTCGGCCGTATGGCCTGGTCGGATCAAAAGGATCGGTCAGATGCCCCGCTACTTTTTCACTTTTTTCTCCCTTTATCCTCCGCCTTCTTCGTCCCTCTGCTATCTCTAAAACAGACATGCTGCTTCGAGCCTGGCTGTTGCTGATGCTCCATGCATCATGCACATATAGTAGCGGCCTTCCGGTCAACGAGCGCTGTGTGACAGCGATCTACACAGCATACGAGTATGTTCCGTTCGCCACATCCGTAGAGGTAACGGCGGCAAAGCTGTGGGACACCCGATGTCAAAATACTTGGAAAGTTACCTCCACCTACGCTGCTGCGGACAAATACTGCAATGCGTCCGAGCGAACGGCTGGTTTCGCGCAGCTCCAATCATACTGCCAAAAGTTCGCCCATATCGATTTGATTCCACGGGAAAGGCTGTCCAAGAACCTGACTGAAGATGCGGTCCATCGGATGAGGGTAGTGGACTACCTTGAAGTTCCTCAGTCGGAACCAGTCGATTATCCTGTTCTGCTTTCCGAATCATACTATCGTAGCATGTTCCAAACAATCGTAGGTCGCTCAATCGCGGAATCTAGATGTCTAGCTAATACCCTAGTTTGGCAGGATACTTGGGAATTTGAAGTCTGGACACATTGGGCATATGGGTAACAGACCATCCATTTCCCGAAGGTCTCTCCCATAACTAATCCTCGTCAACAGCTATGCTAGCTACATCTTCTGGGCGTTCATTCTCTTGATTGGTGTTATTCATCGATTAGTTCAGCACTTTATACATTCGAAAAGCATTCGCGTAAGTGGTAGCCGACCGTCTCGCTCACGCGTGCTATATACGCCGTTTGTTAGAGTCTACCACTGGATTCAAACATATGTCATGATCTCGAGCCCGTTGCCATCGCGAGGGCGACACTTTTTCTGGTGGACATTTCATACCCGCATAGAAGCAATTATTGTTCTCCTATTTTGGGTAATGAGCGCGATCTCATGCTCTGCCAATTATCGGCTTATTGCTGGCAATATATAGTGCGTTGACAATATCATTCAAAACGACCTAGCGCTAACTGCTCCTCTAGCTGGCCCGAGATCTCCGACCAGCTTCTGCGTTACACTGCAGATCGCACAGGTATTGTCTCATTTGCCAATCTGCCTCTGGTTTGGCTTTTTGCTGGCCGTAACAATGTGTTTATTTGGGCAACGGGTTGGAGCTTCGCGTCGTTCAACATATTCCACCGCCATGTCGCCTGGATTGCTACTATCCAGGCAGTACTTCACACGGTTCTATATTTGGTCATATTTTTCCGATGTAAGTCTCTGGCCCTAGTGCATTGATCTCTCTCAATTACTAAAGGCATTCCATTTAGATGATAATGTGTGGAAAAAGCTCCAAAAACCGTATCTCTTCTGGGGAACAGTTGTAGGTGTTCCGTGGTGCAAACGTCAGCGTCAATGTCAACGCTAATATTTCCACAGGCCATGGTCGGCATGATATTGATTTCGCCATTTGCTATTCAATGTTTTCGCCGAAGGACGTATGAGGCATTTCTCATTCTACACATCCTTTTCTCGATCGCAACGCTGGTCGGTTGCTTCTAGTCAGTGACATCACCTACCTTACTACCGAGTATATTTCTGACTAGTATCTCTCAGTCACACTATCATTTTCCAAGAGCATGAGTACTGGGGCTATCTATGGCCTATAGTGGTCATATGGTTAGTGGACCGGCTTCTACGCCTTGTTCGCCTAGTCTACTGCAACATTCATATCCAAGTCACGAAAGGCAAAAGTCTCCAGCTCACTCGCAGTTTCGCAACGTACGATAAACCCTCCGATGTAATTCGGCTGGATGTAGTCTCTGGACCTAACCGACTTCAACCAACTCCTGGACAGTACTACTACCTCTACCAGCCATTTCGGCTTACGGGATGGGAAAGCCATCCATTCACCTTGGGTGCATGGACATACGAGACAGGACTTTCGACGCCCAAAAGCCCAACGCCCCCATTCGCCAAGCACAACGACGATATAGATGTCATGCAGGTTCCTTTACTTTCTGATAGCTCGTCAGGATCGCGAACTCCCCCAGAGGATGCAGCGCTGCTTGACGTACCACAGGCGCTACGGCTGGTGTTCTGGATCAGGCCCTACGACGGCTGGACGCGACATCTAAAACAACAATGCGTGCGATCTCCCGATCGGACATTCGATACGACGATCCTGTTAGAGGGCCCATATGGCGAACAGTCTCCCCTGTCGAATTACGAGTCAGTCTTATTGATCGTAGGAGGCACGGGAGTTGCCGCAGCAATACCACATATCCAAGACCACCTTGAACGATGTGCGGCAGACGACGCGGAGGGTCCGACTCGCTTCCAAAATATACACCTTGTCTGGACAAGTCGACAGGAAGCATTTATCCACGACGTTGCGAATCGAGAATTAAGTCTCGCTCTCGCTCGAGATGATTTCCAGGCTTCTTTCTACGTAACCTCAGCCTCGCCGGCACCAGATTCGGACGACCCCGACGAATGCTTGACGCTGCGCGAGGGCCAATCGGTCAAGATTGGCCAGGGGCGCCCCGACCTGCAGTCCCTCGTTCTGGCCCACGCTCATGAAGCTCGACTGAGCGATTGCTCCGCTGCCGTGTTGGTTTGTGGCCCGCCCGCTATGGCCGATGAGGTCAGAGCTGCGGTGTACCAGACCATGCGGCAAGGTTACCAAGGGGTTCATTACATTGAGGAGTCTTTTAGTTGGTAAGTTATCGTCGCGATATATAATATACAGGACACATTGTCGTCCCTCATATTTTATCTTTCATTTCTTGTCTTTCTGCCGGCGTCGAGGTTGGGATATTTCGTGCTTGATGCCGATACACGAATAGAAACGAGCGAAATTGATTCCCCATTTATAGCTAGATATGATTTACTAGAAAGGCAATACAGAAATAGCTTGGTTTATTCACTTTCTTTGTTTGGTGTCGGTTTGCGAGTCCGGTCTGGCCGGCCCCAACGCAGGAACCACAAAGCAATATCCGATATGCAAGGGATGAAGTTCAATCCCGGGGGGCTGGGATAGTGGCCCCTGACTCTTTCAACGCTTTTACCTCACTACAATAATTCGCCTCGGTACATTATCGAAGTTGAACTTAGCTAATTTAGTCCAATTTGAATTGCTCATTAATCAATCCCTTGAACGGCCATCCACAGCTATATCTAAAGACATGAACTCTTCTACCAGAATAAAGAATCTAACACCGCACATCAAAATCACTCAATCGTATTCCTCTCAGTTAACACAAATTTGTTGATCAGCGATGCCACCAAAAGTATGGGGTGTGGCTTTCGAATTGTCCCAAACCTGCATGAAGAAGAATAGGATTTGCGGGGCACAGACATTCTGCAAGGCTTTGGGGCGATTTTAGCATCACTGAGAGCAATCATCTGCAGACAATAGCACTAGTCGACCTTCATCATCGTAATCCCCGTTGTATTTCACGAGAAAGGAAATGCACGTTCTGTGAAGGTATTTGTTTGTTCCTTTGGAGTGGGATTACTTTGACTAGCAGCAAAAGCGGACAGGTACAAAGCAATAATGATCGAGACACTATACTCTTCTGTTGGAGTCCACAAGCAAGCCGTAAGCGAGTCAGAAAAGGGAGAAAAAATAAAATTGAAGGAATGGTATGGTCAGAAACATACAAAATTCCTGGTCGAGCCAGAGTCATAGGCTTTCTCTATGGCGAATTGGTACAGTATGTTGTACGAACTAAGCGGGTAAAATCCACTCATCCCTGAATCTATGGAAACTAACAGTTCACAATATGACTTTTCCTATTTTGACTATTGATATACGTGTCAAATTGAGCAGTATTTAGTAAGGAGATAGAAGCAGAGATTCAGAAATGCAGACCCTCATGCATCGATTACCTTGGCCATAGAATTGCTAGTGTATTCCAAATACGATAGATGTCGACAAGATATATTATCTCAGCCTTGCTGAGATGGGAGGTATCGTGGATAAATATCTTTAAAGAAACAGGTCTCAGATAGCCAGGCGGCTAGCTTAACTGCATCTTTTGAAGTGCCTAGTAAGTAGGGGATTGTTTTAGAGGGGAGATCTTGGGGTCGGGACAGGCGTCTCTTTACAATGCAGCAGCAGAAGAAGTGTATAGAGGATTTTCTTGTACTACATCGGCAGAGATGATATGTATTTTTATACTTAAAAAATTCATAATAAGTTACAAAGTCACTATATCCTGTACGGGTTACCAGGAACCGCGCGAGTAGAGAGCGTGGAATTCGCAGCTCATCAGGGCACTGGGGGGAGAAGGTAATCTATAGATCCTGGTAAGATTGTAAATCTATAGACTGCCAGTGTCTTTGTAGAGTAGATACAGCATCAGCTTTAGTACACCGCCTTAGTAAGATATATAATCATTCTCTTAAAAAAGAAGGGTCCATAGCAGCTCTCTTTCTAGCAAATAGATCAGCTGCTTTATTTTTAAAAATATTTTTATATCTAGAGACCCAGCAGATCTGTACAGAGCCAACATTAGTATATTGAAATCTCTCCCGTGTAGACTAGGTTAAGAAAATGATCTGGAAGGATTTAAAGATCTCTTGTAATGAGCCCGCGAATGGCGACAGGAGCCGCGTGGCTATCTCTAGATTATCTAAACAAATCCAAAGATTAGTAGTAGATCGAGCTGTATAAAGTACTGATACTGTTTTAGCCCCAGTAAATACAGCTTCAGCTTTAGTATTGATATGAATCTATACGAGGCCACGTGATCCTAGTGGCTTGGCCCGATCACCAAACTCCAGCCCCTGAAGGCTTGACCTATTAGTTAAGAGGAAGCAGTCAAGGTAGTCGATACAGTCGTCCATAGAATTGAGTATCTATCGAAATGGCATCCGGTCCTCAGCAGGCTACGTACGTGTAGCTGATACAGCCTCATCCTGCCCATCTTTCCCCTGAGATCACAACACTTTAGAATCAGTTACAGTAACTTATTAAGGGTTACTTCTCTCTGTCGTATCATTGGCTGCCATTCGATGGCCGGGGGCGAAGCATGCGTTTCAGTATCCCAGGGTACTGAAAGACGAACGAGTCCTGCTCCTACCGCAGTGCCTCCTATTCGGCAGTGGTTAGTGTGGCAAGACAGCCTGCGGACACTTACTGTCGCTGAATGTCGAGCAAGGTCGTCTTGATATTCCTAGGCGGGTTGCGAGCTGTCTGCCATTTACATTTATTGCCTTTCACTAACCTCCCAATTTGAGGAAGCGGTAAGTCTGGCTACTTGGGGCCTCCGTAGGATTGAGGAAAAACGTTTTCTGGCCCTTGTGGCTGGCTACCTGTTCTCAGTTCAAGTTGAGGGGTCCAAATCTGGGTTACTGTCTCCCGGAATTAACTAACCGTAGTACTTCCTTGCAACACATTTTGTGTCGCAGAGAGTGCGATGAACCGAACAGTATACCAATTGTCTGCTTGTAGACTCTTACCTTGTACCCCGCGGGGGATTCTGACATTTGTGCTAGATACACCTAGGCTCCAAGACCTCGAGGTGAGACATAAGACATGACGGCAAACGGTATGCAAGCTGGAATATACAGCGTATCAATTCTTCGGTGTTTATATTATGGAGCGGTTCTATGCACATCTCTTGGGAACAGGGTAGTCTCACGGACATCATCAAGACCAAGGAATCCCTGGAGCAGCCGATTAAGACCCAAACCCAGACCACCATGAGGTGGCATACCAGACTTAAAAATCCCCACATAGTGCTTCCACTCCTTGCAATCTGGGTCCATATTACGAGAAGCCATAGCCTTGCGGACCGACTCGTATTTGTGGATGCGCTGACTGCCTGAGCAGATCTCGCGACCTCGCACAATGGTATCCCACGAATTGGTGAATCCTGGCGCATCCGGACTTGGGTGTGTGTTGAAAGGGCGGGAGAATGCCGGGTATTGATCAATTGTAAAAATGTCGGTTTGGCCGAGGTGAGGAGTTTCGCGGAAATGCCGGCCCAGGGCGGCTTCTTCCTCTTCACTACAGGGTCGATGCTCCGTTAGCCGTGGAAAAGGCAAAAAGAAAAACAAGAGTAGGGATAACATCGCCGCGCACCTTAAGTCATCTGTATCCTCTGTCTTGAAGCCGAGCTCATCCCGAAGCATCCGCTTTGCCTCCTTAAATGAGATCCGAGGAATCTTTCCGTGCTCATCCAAACCGATACGGAAGTCCTTCGCGGAGGGATAGTGATTCTTAACAATTTTGATAAGATCCCGATATTTTTTGCGTTCTTGAAGGCCCTTGAAGACAAAGATAATCATCGAGTCCATCAAATCCATCACTTCATAGTAGTTGTCTTCCAGGACCATACCCGTGCCTAGCACAGTAAACTAGGAAAAAACTTAATATCAGCAACGACTCTCATGGCAGACATGCAATGATGCCAAACTCAATTAAGTCATGGGAAAATTGCTCACCTCGGTCAGATGCCTCCCTGACGTACGAGACTTCACCTCAGCCCGGAAAGCAGGACCAAGATCGAAAACACGTTCCATATCTGTAGAAAAGAACCATCTGATTCTGATACTGCGCGTTCTGCGCCAACCACGCATCGCCTCCAAAATAAGGCAGGTGGAAGTATTCTTTGTCCCCCTCGACCGTATGGCTGATGATACGGGGCGAATGAATCCAGTGGAAGCCATTTGAGCCAAGAAACTCGACAATCAACTGACACATTCCTGAATGAAGCTCTAACACGGCCCCGCTTCCCGCATTCCGCAGGTCCAAAAGGCGATTATCGAGTCTTTGTCCAAGGTCAAGCTCGTTTCTGTTGAATGGGTGCAGATCCGAAGACGCTTCTGCGATTATTGTCAAGTCGGTCACGTTGATCACGGAGGAGGCTGTGCCATTGTGGCTTTTGCCATCCACTTCGGCACATAGCGAAAATAAATTGGTGATACGGACGAGAGATTCAGGAGTGAGGCCCTTCAATTTCTCCCAAACTGATGCGCCGACTGAGCCAGCGTCAATATTGGCTTTTACGACGCCTTCATTTGTTCGCAGCTCAAGGGTAACTCGCTCTAGCGATTCGGATGGTAGGGCCGAATTGACTCGGGCGTCGAAACCCGGCCTCTCCCCATGCGAGGCGACCTGGGGAGTGATCTAAAGTGCGCGAAGATGGTTATTGAGGTCCGATTCACTGCAAGGTCACAGCTAACTTACATTTGTCTGAGTCATAGCAGTGAAACCGATGTAGGGAGGGGCTGTATGCTTCGAATTCGTCTTCCACAATGCAAAAAGAGATAAGTCGTTATGCAAGGAATGAAAGGAATCCAAAATGGGATGATTGGAAATTTAAAATTGATCTGCAAAGTAAAATACATCTCACTGAGGCCAGGTACTTGCAAAGCACGAATGTGACAAGTCCGGAAACCCCACATCAGCTAGTACGATCAAGGAACTGCAGTTGAATCCAGAACCCCTCAAGAAGCTCTTCTAGCTCCGCGAGTCCAGAGACAAACTATGTAACATGGTGGGGTGCATGTCCTGGGCAGCCATGCGCGGTTCACCACCGCTTCTCAAGGCTCAATTTCCAAAATTTTTAAATCGAAAAATCGGGTATCGGGTACTTTTCATCATTGGCCCACTCATTTCGACATTTATAGCTTAGGGACTTGGGTTGCATACAATCCTCGCTGGGCACTCCGCGTCCAAACGGCAATCTGGAAGCTCCTCCATGAAAGCGCCGTTAATTGTCTCGTGCACATTCCGAGCTGGCAGGGTTGGATGATGGCAAGCCGGATCCTGGAGGCCGCCTACGACATCTCTAGAAGCCACTGCCTCCCGGAGAGTGAACCTGTAATATAAACAGCTGCCGTTTTCTGGACCAAGAAGGTCAATCCATGCAATGAGAGTATCCAATTCCTCGTTCGTGAAGGCCCCGAACATTCGTCCGCCCCAAGATAATTCCTGTACGAGCTTGCTCTTGCTACCCATGCCTGGCTGAACCCATCTTTTTGACTCAGCAAGTGCACCCAGAAGCTCTATATGTTTCTGCTCATCGTCGTGCTTCCATAAGCTGGAGTCAAGCCATTCGGCCAGTGTGCGATTTCCGATCTTTACTTTGCTGTGGCAATGGTACTTGGGCGACACGGTAGACTTGCTTTTGAAAATCTTAATAATTTGACGAGTCAGTGAATCAGTCGGTACTATTTGACTGGCATATCGCGAGGTTGGAAAACCCGATTCGGAAACCCCATTGCCGTCGCAAGGGGATACGGCCAGTGTTTGGGATAATGTGTACCCGGCCTGAACGCGTCTCCAATGTTCCTCGAAAACGCTTGGTGATTCGGTCTCTTTTATGGATTCGAGATAAGCAATCACATTCAGTAACGCCATCGCAGTGTGTCCAGTATCGGCGTTATCGATGCAGATGTGGAGGAGGAAGTAGGAAGGGTTGACGCCAAGTTCCTTCAACTCACGGGCGGCCATTAGTGCTTCCAGGCTGATAAGTTCGTAATGCATGTTGAACCCGAGGATCTCAGGAAGAAACTCGTTGGGAAAGAGTGAGATGAGAAGTTGGGCAACGGCGCTTTTCCAGGAGTGTTGATCATCCATTGCTTCCAAATTGGGTGATTTGATAAAGCCATGGCTTTGAGGGTCTGGCAGGGGGCATCCAATCTCTTTCAGAAGCTTGTTATAGACGAAGACATGGTTTCGGGTGACATCTCCGTCACCAAGCTCTTCGGACAATATCTGCCATGCGTCTCTGGTCACTCCGCGGAGTGCAAAGGGGGTGGTTATTTTGTGTATATGGCTCAGCCAGGCGCCGTCGACAAGTTTTGCTGGAGCTCGTTGAACGACCCACTTCTTCGCTTCCGCGATGTTTCCAAAAAGTGTCGGTCCCACTCCCAGTTTCCTTCGATCATGGTATCTTGCCCATTCGTTCATTGTTTTTTCGTGTTCATCGTTGATGAAGGATCGAAGTCGTTCGGCATCATAGCTTTCAACGCGGAGAATTCCTTTCTGGGGGCCTTCGAGGGCGAGCGAGATCCCTTCTGCTATCATAGCTAAGAGCTCATCGCGAGCTGGTTCCAGCACGCTCGGATGCTGTTCCAAATTGTGAATCTTGAAGTACATATCTTGGTACCATTGGATGGGCCTGGAAATTCTTCGTCCCCGGGTAGGTGTTTTCGGTGCTTTACATGCTTCACGAGTGGAATTGAGGGAGGGCGAAGCTGACGTCGAATGATGTTCTTTTGAAGGGAAGCGGCTAGAGAGAGTGACGAGGAATAAAAGCACGGCCAGGGCGATGAGAACGTTCTCATTGGCCATAATAGAAAGTCCCGGAAAGTTTATAAGAAATCCCATCTTGGATGATGGCTCCCGAGTGAGAGAAGCGTGCTGTAAACAGAAGGACTTGAACATTTGGACTGCTCAAGACAAACAAGTTTCTGAAGTCCTAACTCGTAGCGCTTCGATGCAGCGTTACGCTGACCAGAGTATGCTCCTGTGATACCGTTGACTTCTACTTTAGTAATCAGCTGGTGAGGTAAATATTGCCAATGTACGGAGCAAATTACGAACATACTTTATAGATCTTCCAGATTCTTGGTCGTTGAAGTATCAGAACCACAGAACCGCCCTTTCCCAACTTCATGCGCGCATCGAAATAGTCTCAGGACAACTAATATTTCCTAAGCAAATGCGTAATTTCAAATTGTTGACCTCAGCACTTGAGCTCAGTCTGAGTTCAAAGCATCAGACTGACATCTGTTATTCTCTGATGGTTTCCATGACATTAAGAATTCACTCTAATGGTCTGCAAACGTACAAGAGCGGGCCCGAAAAACAAGTCATCCATGGTTTCACTGGCAGTGAACTGTGGACCGGGCTGCAACGGAATGATCGTAGGTGGGGCTGAAAACAGATGTCATACTTGGCTTTGGCAATTGCCTTGTACGTTACATTGATAATGTAGGCATCATACGTGAATGGGTTGCATACATTTGATGAGAATGAGTTGAGCGCTCAAGAACGATAGCTTGAACTGGCTGACGCGTACATTTTGCTTGAATGCGACGGCACCACCAGTAATATGCCTGAATAAGACCACCCACTCAGATTTCTTCAAGCCCACGCAGATGCAAACTGAACGATTTGGCATTGGTGACTAGCTTCGAATTTGGACGCACGTCGCCAAAAAAAAAAAAGCACTGTATACATTGATCAAAAATGCAAATTTAGGGTGCAAGCGCCGCCCTAAGGTCACCTAAAAGTGATAGGCGTCTAGTTGGTCGATGGCTGGCTCACTCTTAGTGAAATCATATCTATTACCCTTACTACTACCATGCAATCCTATATTTATCGACATGTCATACCTTACCTGATAAATTTCCATAATGGTGATCCCCGAATAGAGGTCCGTCTACCTCACTATATCAATCTGGGAATCGCCTCAAGCCACACTAACATGGTAGACACACTAGCCACCAGAGGGAACAAGCTGCACAGCCATGTTTGCTGCTATGAGAATAAATTATTCGACCACTTTATAAATTAGCAGGCAAAAACTGTGATATTCGTAGCATTTCTGCGATTTCCTAGAATATAGTCATGATACTCGGTTTCTTTATAGAACTATCACGGCTACAGACGATTTCGGACATCAAATCTTTTCCCATGTGCCATTCACTCAACCGCATGCCAGGCTTGAAAGTATTTGGAAGACATGTTGCACGACATGGTCTCAAAATCTATCAGTGGTCGGTTGGGTCTAGCCACTCAATGACACTAAATCCTGCTTCCCGGGCGCTGGACTCGTACACTTCCTTGCTGAGTATATATGCTTCGATATCGAATGGGACCAACAGGAAGTGCTCCAACAGCCATGCCACCAGGAACACTGGGAGGTACACCAGGCTGTGCAGCTCCGGAGTCGTTACTGGCAAAATCTCCAGGTGGAATGCAATAGACGGTGGTCCCTTAGCACCTGTGCTACTAGTTATCGCACATGACGTCGCTGGTGATGTGACTAAAGTGGTAGAGATACAGACCGCTGTACTAGTGGAGGCAAGATGCGGCGCGATACTTTCTTCGGAAGACATTCTTGTAGGCTGTGATCTGATAAATAGAAGTTGGTCTTCTAAAACAGATAATTTAAAGTCAGGGTTTTGGACCAAACAAGCAGTCAGAAGAAACTTGGAATAAAGGCGATCTTATATGGAGAAAAGACATTATCAGACTCTAATATTTGCGAGATTCTGAGAGCTATATTACATGGCTTGCCCTGAGAATTCCATGGTTAACGACAAGTATAGGCCTAAAATCCGTGGCGTCTCAGAACTGCTGTCGTTGCCTTGAATCCAAGCGGCGGTGAGAAACTACACTCCAAGCGCCCAGTGCTACAGTCGTAGCAAGACCTTACCCCCTTCGGCTTCCGCAGCCACATCCCGATCCAATAGTGAGTGGCCATGACCAGCCCGGAGGCTAACGTCTGTGCATTGAGGGCATGTCTCATCGCGCCCATACTCGCACTACTGCTTAAAGTATGGTAACTGACCGACTATTATTGGAAATGATGGGCAAACCATTGAGGGTGACATTTTATAAAGTTACTTCAAATAAGATCGGGTGGTCGGTAGACTAGCGTGGCCGCAACAACGTAGCAAGTGAGCCATCGGAGTCTGGCACCTGCTTTGGACGCCGGTTGGCGGTCCTCTGCCTGGGCTGGTCGTACGACCGCGATCTCTCGATCATGTATGTCGGGAGCGCCAGGTCGAGTGTTGCTGGTCATACATCACAATGCCTACGTATCCTGTCTTTACTGCCTGGATCATCGGAATCTGGCCCTACCCCACTAGCACTCCGCCCTAATCCCTGCGACCCTGCAGGTATCCAGAACCCAAGTCTCAGCCCGCCCTCGACCTTGGACCTCGGGCGGATCTGTAGAGAAGACTTAGATCTTACTGATTGTGAGCCTGGGGACGCCCGTCCTAGATATTACGATTGTTAGACACGAAACCACAGGTGATATAAAGACTGAGATCATAAGCCCACTAGATAAATGATTCAACATAGACCGTGATTGAAAGACGGAAATCCAGGAAAGACAAAAAGCCGGCGGCTACCAGCCGAATCGGGCCATAAGGCATTACAGCAGCAAAGCCAGTGTCTATAAGCAGGAGCTTTCAAGCCAAAGCTTGTTGGCTAGAGACGGAAATCCAGTGGCTTTGGTCCCTGTTCTTAGAACAGTCATCCGCAATCCTGGCCGGACCATGGGCCGCGGACCGCGAGCCCGCTTGGCCTGCGAGTTCAGAAGCTACTGAATCTTCGCGAGAAAAGGGCCTACCAGCGAGAGGAAGAGTGGGCCGGTGTTCCATAGTTCATGTTCCATTATGTCTACTTCTCAAGATTGGTAGATATCAGATCCAGACAGTTCTTCTATTGTTGGCCCCGGCAGGCAGCAACACGTCTCGAATAAATATCTTGATCAACTGATAAGAACCCAGGCGGAGTAAGAGAGATTGTATAAAGAGGAACGACTAAGGACACAAGTGTGGGGCCGAAGACATAGCCTTACGAAGGTCAACACAGTTGAGGTCAGTTGTGGAAGGCGCGCCAAAAATGGTGTGGCAATCATGTCGGATCGCCTGGACCTTGTCCTTCGGATGCTTGCTGTATAGAACCAGATCTTTAGGTGAAGGGTCTACTCCAACTGGGTCTCGCATACGTGCGGAGTTTGTCCTCCCAGCGCAACAGAAGCTCCGTGTGGACCAATGTACCCAGCTGGGGTCAGTCCTCTCTACGGAGTGAAGGCTCCGTTTGGAACAGCAGCTCCGTGCGGACCTAGGTATCCAGCTGGAATCGATGCTCTCTACGGAGTGAAGACCCCGCGTGGAACAGAAGCTACGTACGGACCTAGGCATCCAGCTGGAATCGATGCTCCCTGCGGAGATACTTATTCATTGGGAGGAGAAGGCTCCACATAGGTGCTCGCCTCCAGATGGTCCGGGCCCGTTTGATATGGATGCCACGCCATTTTCGGCGCGCCTTTCGCAGCAGACTTTATCGACGTTGCTGGACCTTCAGCCCCACCTTTATCGCACCCCTGCAATTGCAAATCCTTTCTGTTTCTTTTACTAAAGAGACGCCAATAATTTTTAAAAGTCTGGCTAACTAAGTTACAAGGCTACACAGTACAAGAAAGCAACAGCAGTTATCTGACTCAGCCTCTTGCCAACTACAACACAGGACAAAAGAGCAGGTAAAGCAAACTGGTCACCCACAAGGCTCGATTTGATCACCCTGCGCACCCAGAAGGAGGCTTGGCAGGTCGATCATCCCAAAAAGGAATAAATAGTATGCTCCCTTAATGACGCGCTCGGTGTCTCAGGTGCTTCTTGCATCATTTTAAACAAAGGTATCTTACTTAACTCAGAGCACCCTTCCAATTCTAACTTGACTCTCTCATGATCAAGGAGACGATAAACTAATAGTCGTTGGGAAACAAAAAGAGCTGAAAAAAGAAAAAATACAGCTAATAGACTTAGATTAACATAAACACTTTCGCCATCAAGGCGAGGCGCGTGCGAGGACTTGGAGCTTGGTGAACATAAGAGATTCAGCAAAAGAATTAAGCAAAGCAAGTGAGTTGAAAGCTGCTGCCTGGGTTATGTCTAATTTATTGCCATTGTGCCAAGACCCCTGGTTGTCGCAGCACACCGAAGACCTAACCTGAAAACAGAAATTGTTAATGGTGGGGTGAAGGTTCAATATGAGTAGGAGATCGTACTGATGATGACCCGTCAGCTGGTCGAACGGTGAATCTTAAAGGAAGAAACGTCGTTTCCAATAGAGGTGCTTCTATTTCTAGTTCCCTCGCTATTCTGGGATATCATCTGTCTATCCTCTGATGTCCCCGTGCACGTGCCTGTTGATTTCTCTAGCTCTGACGTGACTGAGGATGTCGGTAGTTCCAGCCACAAATGAAGGTTCAGTCAACGGGAGAGAGATAGAGTTAAGCTTATCCCGATCATCCTGATCACCCGCTGATCACCCGCTCACCCCAGATTACCTGCAGGCAATCGCCGCCTATTCTAAATGAGGTATAGAGAATATTTTGGAATGCACTTTTGTGTTCAAGATATGTATTGTCTTTGTTTTCTTAGACTTTAGTCGCGCGGGGAGGGTGAGCATAGGAATATATAAGGCCTGAACCTCCAAGGCTTTGCGTCCGAGGTAGTTGCTCTTATTCTATTCTGTTACATGTTTATGTCGCTGAAAATTTCAAAGAATAGCAAAGTCTAGATAAATTCATCAGCGTCAGTCCAATATATCAAAGGCAAAACATCAACAACACAAATTATGAGGAGATACTTTGTTCCGGAAGGTGTTTAAATTCTGTCAAGAGTGTAATGTGGACGTCTTGCTCATAATTCAGTTAAAAGAGAATGACCAGATCTATATATTTAACTTGGATAACCGATGGTCCTCTTTACAGAAAGGTTTAGTAGGACTTTTATAATGGGAACCCTCTAACATAAATCATGCTCTCTGAATATCTTTTACTCCAGAAGATTTAAGCTATAAAGAAAAAAAAAAACACTACAATAAATTGTCTTTGATCTAATTAATAATAATAAGAAGAAAATATTATCTACACAAACCCTATTTTTATGGGCAGCTCGCAAACGATGCCTAAGTAATGTAAATAAGAATAATACAATGATTCAGTCAACTATCGATAATATCACGGACTCTAATATTTTTCAGGTTTAGACCTAGCGCTTCACGAGCCCGCTATCCCATTGAGCTCGCCTGATGCTGTAATTGCTGCCAATCATGCTTACTTGACATACAGAATGTAGCCTTTGGCCATGAAGGAACCCTTAAATCGACCACCTTTAATCGTTAAAAAAAAGTTCTCCATTTTTGGACGATAGCAAAAACCAAATGTCTTGACACCCCCTACTCAAGAGTCTCATGTGCCTCCCACGTAAGTGAGCGACGAAGTGCAGCAAACTTTGCCCTCAGGGTCGGCAAACTACCAATTTGGTCGAAATCGTTCTTGAAGAATTGCAACATGAAGTTCGCAACTTGCCTATAGATCTTTTCAATATCGGCATCGGGGACACCTTCACTAAGCAGTCTTGAGCCATTTTCACCAAACAAATCATTAAGACAGATGCCGTCAGTAAAGCTCATGAGAATGAACGGACCCAGACCAAGTCGATTTCCCTAGCCAGGCCCCAAGCATAAACCTCAGGGAGGGGTATTGACGTCTACTGCCGAACAAGCTGAAGAGCTTCTACTTCCATCGCAACCCTTTTATCTGCATACTCTGGGGAAACGCTGCTGTCACGAGGGAAGGAGGAGAAACCAGACTTTACCATCGTCAAAAGCAAGCTTCTGGCCAAGATTGTATGACCCGCTTTCAAAACCACCATCTAGCTGACAAGGAAGCTTTTGGGGATGGTATCCTATGATCCTCAGTTGCAAATTTGACTGCTAACACGACCCATGTTTACTTTCTTGACCCATTCAGCCTCTTGTGCCATGTGAAGAAGATCAAGAGGTTTTTTATAGTCCATGATGAGAGATAGTGCCCCCGGCAACTCTTTTAAACAAGGGAAGGGGGTGAGGAGGAGTACAATACTTAGCAAAGACTAACTGCGAGCTAGTTTTCAAACACACCCCTGCAGATTGGCAGACAGGAAGGGGATGTTGTTTTGCTTTGTTGAGGCAACCCTTCAGTGGCTAGGACGTCCTGAGCGTCGGACAGGGCGGCATCTGCGGGGAGAAGGAAAGTGGCTGTGGATAGAACTGGTGTAACAGGGTTGTGGGGAGTTTGTGAGGAAGGATAGTGTGCTTTCATAGATGGAAAAGCGACTGGCTGGCCGGTAAAAGCGCCCAGTATCGAGATAAATCTGGCAGTTTCTATGAATGCTAACTGCGATAATACTACTTATTGCCCTTCCTGGTCCTAACACGAAACACACAACAGTTCTATATAAAGAGTTATCGCTACTTAACCCGATTAGGAAGCTGCCCTACAGGACTCACTTGATGTGTTTGTCTGGAAGATTGGCAAGATAGTCCTATAGGTTAGAGTAGATAGGCTCCCCTTGGAAATACATCCTTGGGTACTCTGTATCTAGGTGGCGTATTACTAGCCTCGATATGGAGTAGTGGAACCACTATATCAGCCTGGAGATACCGTGGTGAAAGAATTGTTGACAGGGATCCTCACGTTTGTGCATTTTTCCTCTTTCTTTCTCTTTCTGTTCTGGTTCCATAGTTAGCGCATTCCCTTCTATCTATATGACATGCCGATGATGTTACTCCCGAACCATTCAACAGCGGACGGAGAACTTTTCATTACCCATTAGCCCTATCTCCAACCCCCTTGGAAACCGCTCGAGTTTCTTGCTTCCGCCGCACAAGAATAACTATGATGGACTAGGAAAGCTATTCTGTCAGATTTTGCCGTCCATTTAAAGCCTATATAGTGTCCTAAGTAGTCAATACCTCATGATGACGTTTAACATGTTTTCTATATATATAGCAAGTGCCTGTATTCATGATCCCAGAGGTCCAACTGCCTACATCTCAATAAAACAATATAACTCTGGACCATATTCATAATACCAGAGAAGCGCCCGCATCGATCTCGAATCTCCAATTCAGGCGCATCTCAATCTGGCTAATTGCGTACTCACTACCCCCCAAAGATTTATCAGCCACATTATCGACCATTTCGCAGAACATCCAAATTCAAACAAAAAAATGGCAAAGAGCACCCTTTCTCCACTCCCACAATACCCTCCCGCCC
>MBFL02000195.1:0-68167 GCA_001696595.2 Aspergillus hancockii
ATTTGGGGGTGGGGGAGAGTGTGTTTTTGGGGGTTGAGTGGATTGAATTGGCTTTCAATGTCTCTAATGCTTCTCTTAAGGATGGGGATGGGGGGATGTGTCGGAAGGGGTGTTATTTGAATGACTTTCATTGAGGGGATGAGAGGTTACTTTGTCTTGGTCTTGGTCTATGTGGATATTCGTTCAATTGATATCTTATTGTTACAGTGGACATGGTGGACTTCGTAAGGTATTCACAGTGGTTGCTAAACCAGTCCCATTCCATGTCCATGTCCATATCTACCCTCATCTCCCTTGCTCTTTTTATGCGTACAGAAGCGCAAACCAATTCAATGCCGTGTCAGGAGCCTTGCTCGAACTGACGGGGTATCACTCATACATGTGCCGAACGCCATTGCTGATCCCAGAATAAACTCATACAATGCCCGCCATCCAAGACTCTCATATCTCCCCAAACTCCCGCAAAATGAAAACAAGACAAAACATTTGTTGGTAATACACTCACCCCCTACCACCACACCCCCACAGATAACAGAACGAAAGGGAAAGAGAAACGCAAAAGTAAGTCAACACACCTCCCATCTTACCCTCCTCCCCCCACCTGGGAGGCGCTGCTCTAGAGCAACACCTCCCCGCCGGAGCAGGGATCGAAATCCCCCTCCAGCCCCCCGGCCATCAGCTCGGCCACTATCTTCTCGCGGAGCAGGATAATGTCCCGCCCGCAATAGGATAGTGGCTCGAGACCGATAGCCACCGCCTTTGCGGTAGACAAAAGAAACACGCCGCAGTCACTGCCGTTGGTCTGCTGGGGCGACACCGACGGCAGTACTTTCCAGTCTTTGGCGACGTAGAGGTCCCCCAGCTCGTTCCGCAGCCAGTCCTTGATCACACTCACATGACGGGCAGAGACTGAGCCCATCGAGTCAAAATTCTCTATGGTCCGATCACCCGGCTTGATGACGATGAGTGTCCAATGTGCACTGTTGTGCACGGGGACAAACACAGTATCCACGTTCAGAAGAGTTGCACCACCAATCTTAGCGCGAGTGGCCCAACGTCGGACAGACTGGTAGCCCTTATCGCGCAAGTTGGAAAAGAAGAAAGAGTTGAACGCGTGGAATTTCGGTTTGTCATTGCGGCCCGAGTTGTTGTTCGTGCGGCGCAAATACTCAACGATGAGAGCAAGATAAGAGTTGATCACTTCATCGTTCAGCCAAGCCTCGGGAGTAAAGCACGTAGTAAGATCCTTCTTGGTCAGGGGATCTCCAGAGAGCGTAGTGGCGACTTGCTTGCTACTGGGCCCGGCCATAGCTTGCGAGACTCGATTCAGCCAGTATTCGGTAAGAGGACGTACGACTGGGCCTTTAGGGCGAATCCGAGCGGGGCGTTCCTCTTGCTTCTGTTTCTCTTCGATCTTCTTCCATTCCTCTGCGTAGATAGACTCCGTCCGACCGGGCGGAAGCGGTTTCGCTTCAGAAAAGAGCCTCACAGCCGAGACGGCACTACCAAAAGGGAAAAAGTCCGGTTCATCGAATAATCTATCATCAATTTCAACTCCTTCATCACAAGGAACTTCGACTTCAGCCCTAGCCTCCAGCGCAATTGTTGGGGGGACATTCTCTTGCTGTTCATCTGCCAGGGGCTTTTCATGGGTAATACGGTCGACGATAGGTGACTCTGCGTGAAGATAAGGAGCGAGATCAGGGAGACTGGGCTCAGAAAAATATTCTGTCAGTGGTTCCTTGAAACGGACCCTCTTCTTTTCTTTACGCTTCGGCGGCTCCACATAGGTAGAAACTCCCTGTTTCTGCAGCAACTCGCTGAAATTCCCCGTTCGCCATGCTTTCTGTAGCAGTAACTCACGTTGGGCACGTTCCGGGTATCTTGGGCGTAGCATCAATCGACGTTTGAGATTCGGGCTAACAGACTTAACCAGCGGGGACTTCTGGATACCGACTGGCTTTATCCCGGTCTTGGCGTGCCGATGCTTAGTATCCTTCATGGATGAGCGAGGGTGCTTCTGAACACCCCTTGCAGACTTGACCTGCCGCTCCACCCCTGAGTCACCTATGTTCTCCATCAAAGATGGAGATCCACTAGTTGGAAACTGCGGAATGTCGACAGTCAAGTCTGGAAACGGGAGGTTCTGCACTGTGGGATAACCTCTCTGTCTACGCCATTCATAGTCTTTGATCCTTCGTCTCTGTTCTTCGGGGAGGGCACGAAGACTTGCAACGCGCGACGGCGAAGCTCTGGGGCTGGAAGAGCGGGAAGGTGACCGAGGACGACGGCGGCTTTGCACGTACTGAGCCACGGGTAGGGTTGTAAGTCGCATCCAAACCCTGTTAAAAACATTTGCGATGGTTTTCTTCAAAGAACCAGGAGCGGTAGCAGCAGAAACGGCTTGGAAGGCATTCTCACACACTGCCCACAATGCGTTCGAGGCCTGCTGATCTCCAGCACCAGTCACGACTATGTCGCCCGAGTCAGACAATGCAGGAGTAGCAGATGTGACGAGCAGTGCACCCGACATCATAGGTCCTTCGCCTGGACGCAACAAACATTGGGCGGGAATGGGTGCAAATGCTCCAGTAGCAGAAGATGGAGACCCCTCAGGCCATTCTCCAGGGATGTGAGTATCAGTCGTATCAACATCGATATCAGCGAGGCTGACCTGACCGATCTGGTCGCCAACTGTTCCAGCCGAAGTAGAGACGCGACTATTAAACGCGACCGGAGGAGTGACTTGTTGGGGATAGGTAGAACTGCCGCCTTGAGCGGGGGAGGAGGTCGGCACGATTGACCCCAAGGTGGGGTGCGCATGTTGCCCTGAATCTGCGCCAGTCAGAGCTCCCTGGGAATCTTCCTGACTAGCAACAGCAGAGTCCGGGAAGTCCTTGATCCGGTTGACGCGACGATACTTGGCTGAGGGGCTGTCGGTTTCGGAAGCGGTATCATGACTCTGCTCATTGGAGCCCTCGTCAACGGATCTCTTACGCGAGTTGGAATATTCGGCAGTGGCAATAGAAGTATTCGATTCGAAGCTCGGCGTTTTGCGATCGAAGATAGACTTAAGGCTGTTGAAAGATGAATCGCGGGTTGTAGAAAAGCTTGCTGTACCAGTGACTGGCTTGTACAGCGGGTTGTATGCCTTGTATGGATTGTATGGCAACGCCTTCAGTACGTTGCTCGAATGGGCCGAACTATATCTGTTTGACAGGGAAAAGTTATTGGGTCTATCGCGGAGGGGCTGCGTGACAATGGACGGCTTGAAACGGCCGGTGAATGGATCCATTCGAGCCTTCGGAGAAAATCGCGCGCCAGTTCTGATACGCGTCGGCTGTCCGTCGACTCTAGTGGCCTTAGGCACACCGCCGCCTCTGGTAATCGCGACCCAATATGGAGGTTTGGGGGATTTCAGGTCGGAGGTCAGCTCCATGGACTGAGCGATGCTCTGTGACTGCTGATTGTGAGTGGGAAGAGGACTGATGTCCATCGGATCGTAATACTGGTCTGCAATTCCCATGCGGAGCTCATCAGCATCAAACATGCTCACGTCTCTCATGGGCATATCCTCCACCTTGTGATGCTGGGCCGAGAAGACACCAGCCATGATGGTTTTGGGTTCTGGATTCGATAGAGAATCGTGAGGATTGTGGGAAGAAGACACGCTTATCAACTGGAACGCTTTCGAGATGCGCTGGTAGTGAAAGATCTTGGTCTTCAGGAAAATATAGAAGGTGATGAGGAGAGAGAGTAGAAAGAGGACGTGGGGAGGACTGAAGATGAGGTGAAGAAGAGCGAAAGCAAAACAGATGGGGTCGCAATTACTGGCCATGGGTGGTTGCCATGGTTTTTGTTGAAGTTCGTTGGGGTCCCGACGGTCGCTGTATTGTATGGCAGCTCCATGAGAGGGCTCAGGGTGATGAACAGATGGCAGACTGGCGAGGCGCAATATGAGCCTTCCCACCGTCGCGCAATCTGGAGAGTGAATGAATTGGATGGGAAGGAAGTCAATTGTAGATTCCCAGCATGGTTTAGACGCCGGAAGCTCTCCCGCGCTTTTCCTCCTTCGGGTGCGTCACGTGAGAAGCATCATCCACCGATCTTTCCCAGCAATACCAGCAATGCTTGGTTCCTTGACTTGACTAGTAGAATTCTTGACGATTCTTGGTTCCATTGCATAGTATCCGTTCATTCAATATCTTCTGCGTCAATTTTCTGGTTCTTCTCAACATATGCCACTCCGAAAAAAAGAAAAAAAAAATTAACATAACACATCAAAAGGCATATATGTACACTAGAAGGCCAGCTATAGTACAAGTAAAAGTAATAACTCGTGATGTTCAGCCAGCTGAACTGAAATCAATCAACAACCCAAACTTCCTACAACTCTATTGCGGCGCAAGTCCGAATATGCCGAAGACGAAAGGCGCCCCCTCCATAGCAATCCAGGCAATTCCTGTAGATCGTCAGCGTCTGTGGAGCAAAAGGAACAGAAGAAAATACGTACCGGAATATACAACCAGCTTGGTAACCACCTCCACATCATATCGTACACGGGGTTTCTTAATTCGCGCAAAGACCTCTTCGTCGTCGGGTTGGGGCTCGGGCACCAGGTCAGGGAATGGCTCCGTCAACGGTGGTGCATCGGAGCCACTCACGCCAGTTGCCATTCGGGGGCTACCGGTTCCCATCATATGTTCATACTCATGCAGTTTCGACCGTTTTCGTGACAGCTGGGGATGCCGTCCATCGGGAGACTTCTGCCGGTTGTCCACTTCTGCAATTGGAGACGCTCGGTTGCTATTCGACAGACTCTCCCGTCTGCGCTTTTCCCGGTATGCCAGCGTTTCGTACGCGTCCGCCTCCGATTGGGGACCGACAGATACCGCGCGTCGCCGGGGATGGCGAATATTGGTCAAGATCGAAGGGATGTCGGAGAAAGTAGGAAGCAGCTCATGATCCTTGAGGTGTGTGGGAACCTGAGTATATTGCCTTGTCGAACAGTGAGCCGGAATTTTCTTAGGTTTAAATGCAAACGGGATTTGACTTACGATGCTGCGGTAAAGAACCGTCGAGGAAGCAGCAGACCCAGCTTTTCCAGTCCACGAAAAACGGGGGGAAGTACCCGGAGAAGAGAGGGCTTCATGACTTCCCTCCACACCACAATCAATGCTACTCCCAGGATGAGGCGCAAAACTGTCTTCACCAGTCCAAGCTCATCAAACCGATACGGAACAGTGGCCGGAACAGGATCATCAATTGTAATGCTAGTTTTCGCCACGTGCCAGTAAGCCACTTGTAGGCCCAGTATCACTCCCGCGAACGCCACACTATCATCAAAACAAGGGCAATCATCGGCGGGCTCGGGATGAAGGCGAACGAGGGCGAGGATCACCAACACCACCAGCGTGATCTGTTCTCCACTAGCCGAAACCACATAGTCGTCGAAGGCGGAGCCATAGGCAAATTGTATAATTGCAAGCAAGGCTCCAAGAAAGCAGCCAATGAACACATCGAAAAAGCCGTGCATCCCACAGTACAGTCGGCCAAGCACGATCGATGTGACATAGAGATACGTGATCCCTTGTAGGAAAACGTTAACAGCTGAGCTTAGCGCTGAATCCGACGAATTAAGCTGAACGAGGGCATATACGGCAACGGACACGGCGTTGGTCGAATGAGTCGAGGGGAATCCATACTCCAGCGCAGCGGAACCGGACATCGTAATACGTTGCAGCGGAGGGGATAGCGGGCGCGGAAGGCAAAGCAAATCCTTAATGAATCCGCTAAAGAACACTCCAGCGGCCAGGAGATTTACCATCCTACCCAATTCATTATTAGTAAATATGGTCACGCACATCACTGCTCCGAGCAGTTCCGGGCCGAAGAACATACCCCCGGCCTAAACTTGTATACCCATGCCAGAACAGGATAGGCAAGAAGACCATAAAAAATGTATGCGTTCCGAGATTGGCTGTAAATGCAAAGTACGAATCGAGGGCCGGCGTTCGGACCTTCTCCTGCAACCAGGCGAGATAGGGTGTTTCCCATCGAACCAGCGGGAGGAGTTTCTGTCGAGGCCAATACCGCCAGGATGGAAGTTGGTTGCGATCTAAGACAAAGTGATACAGTCAGTACGATGATACGCCGAAATGCCTCGGGATCGTAGAGGAAGTCGCGACGTACAATGATCCAGGCTTCTCAGCCCGGCATCTGGCGTGCCATTGGGCCCCTTAATCATGGTGTTAGTGGCCGTTCAGATCAAAGTGACGCTATTGTTACGGCTTCCCCATATGCTCAGTTCGATGTCTCAACGCCGGCGAGGATCTCTCAATCAAACCATTCGAGAAGCAAAGGCGTGCAAAGATATGGCCAATTACCTCTTGTCCGCCCTATGCGACTAGGAGAAGAAGGCACACAGCAGCAGATCAATTGGATTGTTGGATTTGTCCCGCGCTATCGAGCGGTTTGATTCTTGGGCGGTCAATGCGTTTGAAGGAAACCAAAGCACGAGATGTTCATTAACTTATTGTGTGTGCTTAGTCACCCTTCATTAGGGAACATAAGGAGCGATAGAGAGAAAAAAAAGTTTTAGAAACACGGAAGACGGACGAGGAAAAATTGCCGGAGCAAGCCGTAGCCTTCCTCAATACTACCTTGATATAATCATTCTTGGAAACTAATCTAATTTTCATTAGGATGGTTGAGGCCATGTCTGTGAACTGTCAACTGTCTACCTCGGTAAACGTTTGTTATGCTGTCCGTTATATATAATAATTGTTTGACCCAACATATAATTAGAACCGTACGGAGAAGACATAACAATAGAAACTCCTCCACTCGTATGATAATGGAGTCCCAGTATCACAATTGAAATGCTCTCGTCTTTGTTCGTATCTCTCTTTTCATCCTCTTCCGTTTGATTACTTGAGATGATGTTAAACTCTTGTTCGATCGAGTCTGTGCCTTATTGTATGGTAACAGAGTCCTCCGACCGCCTAAAATTGTAGTGCAAAGAATTTCAATTGGCTGCTTTACAAAATTGTGGTGTCTAATGGCGTCCAATGATAAGCGTTTTTGCTTCCTAGTTGCTCATGCCGCTATTGACGATGTGAGACAGTACATAATTATCAATGCCATTAGCTAGAAGTGACTAAGTCGGGGGAAGACAATCCTCGAGGAGAACTACTACAAAAGTCGTCAACCACCCACCCAGTGTGTTAAAAAGGGATAAAAGGGATACATCCGAGCGTATCTGGCGTTGGGCCATTCCTGAGGTTTCCTTTTGAAGCACATGCTGTTTACGTGACGCTACCATAAGTATCCATACATAAGTGACGATCATCGGCCGTGTTCGAGTCGTGTTATTCTCGGAATAAGCCACACATAGACGTTGCAACAAGTGGCATGGGTAGATAGTGGATACATTGGGTACATAGGGTAGGATTGGTTAGCAATTTTTACGAAGGGAAGCGTGCATGATTCGTCCCTGTGCGGATAGATGACAGCTGAACTCCTCTCGAAGGGGTCGAAGGATCCTCTCTTTCTACTACTAGCACACTAGTCCTTGGTAGGGGCGGACTATTTGGTTAAGACCCGCAAGGGATCGATCAACTTGGGTTGAGATATTGGCCAGTGTTTAGACTGCATAATCGATAACCGGGAGCCAATCGAGGGGCACTAAACACAATCGGAACTTAGGGTAAGGGTAACAAGGTTCCCGATTAGGGTCAACTTGGGAAGAATCAAGACGGTCGAAAGTGTGGTACGTCCTCGAGAGTCTAGTTGGCAGTTCGTTGGGGCCAGACCATTGGTGAGGAATGCCTTGTTTTTGACGTTTGACCTAGTTAAGAAATGTCAGTGGGCGACGATGTGCTAAAAAAAGATAAACACTAGCAGTGACAAGTTATCCATGAGTTGGTGTTGTGTGTCTGCGTCATGCCGTGAGCCCGTTGCCATGGCAGCGCATCGGCCCGTAAACATCGGTTTCATGTTAGCTGGGAAGCAGCAGCAGCAGCCATCATTAAGATCGTGCAACGACAATAATCTTGAAACTCGACTTCAATCGGTTTCCTCCGTTTGGCTTCGACCTTCTACCGTGTGTTCTTTTCCTCCTCTTCTTTACTTACACCTTTCTCATTCCGCTTCCGATACCATCCACCGTCTACAACCTCAGATCGAGCTTAACCGAACCGTGGAAACAGAAATTCTCCGGTACACCCTTTGAAACGGCAGTGGATCTATCTATAGGAAATAGATCAGACCGACAGTTCCATTTCCGGCGTTATTGAACACCACGTTCCAGCAAAACTTCCTATTTCAAATTGAACATCAGCCATCATGTCGAGTCATATGTACGATGACCCATCTTCTGCAGTTTCACGACGTCATTCTCTCAAAACACCCCCCCCCTCCTCAACTCCACGACATAGCAGAGGCCGCAGCCAGAGCGTCCGCGTGAGCAATGGAACCGCCAGCACAAATACCAGTATTTCTAGTGGACGAGTGTCGGAAGCGACAAATATCACCCAACCCCCGGCATATTCGAAAAAGTTCGTGGTGGTCGGAGACGGCGGATGTGGAAAGACATGTCTCTTGATTAGTTATTCACAAGGGTATTTCCCGGAGGTAAGTCCCTCACTTTCAAGATATCGATCGAATTGAACAGTCCTGTCCAACTGTCGTTCTGACATGTACTAGAAATATGTTCCGACGGTTTTCGAGAACTACATCACGCAAACCGTACATCGGGCATCAGGAAAGACGGTCGAACTTGCCCTTTGGGATACTGCAGGCCAGGAAGAATATGACCGTTTGCGCCCTCTCTCCTACCCTGAGACCGACTTATTGTTCGTTTGCTTTGCTATTGACTGCCCCGCCTCCCTAGAAAACGTTGTGGATAAGGTAATGGCTCCTCGGTCGCCTCGATATGATATATCTAGCTGACTGTGCACAGTGGTACCCCGAAGTGTTGCATTTCTGCCCCACTACTCCCATCATTCTGGTCGGACTCAAGTCCGATTTGCGCAACAAGAGAACTTGCATTGAGCTCCTCAAGACTCAAGGTCTGACACCGGTGACCCCGGAGCAAGGTGAGGCGGTGGCTCGCAGGATGAACGCCTCCTATGTGGAATGTAGTAGTAAGGAGATGCGCGGAGTAGACGGCGTCTTTGAGATGGCCGTTGACACGGTTGTATCGGCGGAAGAACAGTTCAGTTGGGACAATCGCCCAAGCCATAGCGCTGGCGGCGGCAAAGCTACTAGGGGAGGAGGCGGCCCAAAGAAGGTCAAGAAGCGTACATGCAAGATCTTGTAGATCGCTTCCCTGCCTCTCTGTTTTGTTTGATATGTTCCTCCTTTCCACCGACAAAAAAGCCTGGTTGCTTTGGCGGTTTGTTTCTCCCTGTACGTGCTATGAATTGGATGCGACCTGGAGAGTATGTCCCAAATTCTTGTATGGTCCCGACCATTATGTGCTTTTCTAAACATGTTTTACCGGCGGCTTTCTGATTTAATGTCCTTCCTGTTGTTATACCTGTTCAGCCCTGACGATTGTTTCCATGAATCACCATGACGCTTCCTTGATTCTTCTCTTTACTCTTTGACCTCCCGGAACTTCTATTTTTGGCATGTTTTCCCTCCTGATGTCTGTCACGAATTCGGTCTGAAGACCACTATGTCATATGCATGGGGTAGGTGTTAATTGGCGCAGAAAATCCCATGTCACAGAATATAAAAATTGTGAAACCCCCCAAGTCCTCCTGTGCGATGTAGATTGATAATATTGAACGAAATATATAGAATTAAATAAACAGAACTCCTATACACCAAAATCATGCACTGGGCATATCCTGGATCATGCATCATGCCTTAAGCGTCCATTTCGCTCTTCTCCGCGAGGCTCTGATCGTGTAACTCGCTGTGGTCTTCCTCGTGCGGTTCCTCTTTTTCTCTAGTACCGCCGTCCCCCCTCTCTTCTTCCGGCCGTCCCATGAAGTTCTCGAATTGAGACCAGAGAGCTTCGACGGAGCTGAACTCATTGCCCACCTATGCGGATTTAGCCGGTCATATGCGATACAAGTGTTATCCAAAGGAATGTTACCTACGGAAATGATACTCTCCAAATTCCGGTTCAATCGGTTGATATTCTGAAGGACTTCTTCCATTCCCTGGTCAAGTATGTTAGTCTGTGGTCTACAATCGAATAACCACCCCAGATCAGCTCAACAACTCACCGCAGCGATTTCTATGACTAGTTCTTGCCGCTGCTGCTCGAACACAGTCGGGGTGGATGATCTCGGTGTCATGGACATTTTTGTTGTGACGTATGGGCGTTGCAGTGACATATATTCACGGCGCGATAGATAGCAGAATGTGAGGCGACGAATTCCTGTAAATCTTTCGGGGTATGGTAGTCGAATTATTATCGTGCCTCTATTATTTCTAGCTTATCAGGCTGTTCATTCATATGATGTCGGGCCAATGTTTCTCTCGTGTGGCGCATTATTGTGGGACCTGTGCCTGATTGTCTTGATTGGGTATGGTGTCCCTATGGCACGTCGTTTTCTGCCGGGAAATAGATGGACCGCTTTGGGCCCCGCTTGTTTACGTATCGGTCTTGAAAGAAGTAGATATTTCGGAAAAGACTTGTACTCGTAGAGTGACATGGATACGGAAGATAACTCTGCTATCCTATATCTCAGGGATCTTGTTGCTCGGTTCTGCAGTATAAGAAGTGCGATAAGTGCGATTATGCATTACGATGAGGGTCATATCGCCGCTTTAGTGTGACGACGATGTTTCTAGAGAGTACTTCTACTGCCGAAGAGGGTACAACGGCCGACTTTTGAGGAGTGAGATTATCATTGTTGTCGTGAAGTTCATCCAGCATTAACTCGGTACATTATGCAATCAGAAAGCTTTGTCCAAGTGACGCTGTATTACCCATACAAGACCAACAAATATTGCGAGGCAAAACCAGTGTGTTATATCCTTTCTGCACACTCAAGGAAGCCGCAGCTAATCTTGCTAGCCAATTCCGATGAGCACGTATAACGCCGACCCGTTCGGGCGGAGGCTGCAGTAGTTCTTCCCACCGGTCGATACTGGCAAACTCGACGGACATGTCATCATCCCATGTTTGTGCTTTCGCTTCATCCTCTTCGGAATCTGGCGAACGAGTTTTTTGAAGACTATCATCGTGACTTGCGCTGTTCTCCTTGCAGTGACACCGAGGCCGCTTCAGATTGGGGCTGTCTAGAGCCGACAGAACATCTAGATCGCCAACCCAGCTACCGCTATCGTATACTCGGACCTGTGCCTCGAGGACATAAACCGTGCTGTCGCAGGCACCACGGTCTTCACTGCGGAGTGACTCGGAGTATCCAGTGAATGACAGCTCCAACTGGGTCATTGGAAATTTGTCCACAACGTGACCATCAAAGGCCGCATGCCTGACAGAGAAAGGGTCGCAAAGGTTGAGCCCGCGAACCATTGGACATGCAGGAGGGACCAGCAGTACAATGCCAGGATGGCCGATATTCCCAATTATTCTTTTGACCTCGAAGGACTCTGTGGTGATGTACGGATCGGAAAAAAGCGATGCTGCTGCATATATTGAATCTCCGCAAGATACTGCCATAACGCTCTTATATCCTTCGGGATCGTGATTATGTGAACCAGATTCAAAGTATACTATACACGCAAATGCTTGAGAGCGATCCATTTTCGGGGCCCTCCATTGCTCCCAGAACCCCTCTCCATCCTTAGGGAAAGTTAGCCTTTGCCTTAATTGCCCTCTGGAAAAATCTAGAAGTCGTAGGTTTAGTAGGTATCCCCCGTTGTGTGAAAGAGGTTGTTCAAAGAGTGGTAGGCTCAATAGCGCAGAGTCATACAGATTGTCCTGTTCGCTGGGCCCATCAAGGTCGTATTCATAAGATAGCCCGTCGTCACTTTTTGACTCCTCCAAATCACTCGGGACTCTAGCATGTGGGATCCACGTTGCTTTATGGAGTGGTAGTGAGATTGACCGAAGAGATAACTTAGCGGTAGGAATATTTTGGTATACCCTTGCAGCAGCGCAAATCCCCTTAATAGCTTGGCTGTGAGGGTGATCATATGAAAGAGTAACATGATCTAAGAGGGCTAGAAGTCGCGCAACGCTAGCTCTGTCAGTTTTGAATGCAAGGGCTACTCCTAGTGCTCGTGCAGATTCAAGGTCTTTCCCGGCTTGCCTGGGATAATCCCCTGCAAAGTACAGCGCTGCATATTCGGGATCTCCGATGAGGGGGTGGAACAAAGTCCCAAGATCATCGTCATCATCATCATCATCATCATCATCACACGAGGGCATAGATGAGAACCGCTCTGAGGCTCGAGTGCCAAAGCTTGGCTTAGTGTTAAGCCATGTGAATCCGTGGCCGTAATTGGTACGTGACGGTGAGATTATCTGGCTTGTCGGAGAGAAGGTTTCAGCAATTTCCAGCTGTAACCGCCTAGCCATCCAAGCATCTTCCAATTTCCGTCGCCCTTCAGCCTCAATAGTCTCCTCAACAGCGATCCACCTACAAAATTCGCCCAGGATATTTCCCTCACGGTCTCTTTTCTTCGAAGGCGTGGTAGTCGCCAATCCGCTGATTCTGGAATCGGTCCTGAGATAGCCCGTAAATTCGTCTGCCAACGCGAACTTGATAATGAGTTTGTTAGATAGCCCAAGAGATTTGCTTATATCTCGTAATAGGTCAATCTGTTCTTCCTGACTGTTTGATATCAGGGAGATCACTCTGAAGTCTGTTAGACCAAACACCGGCCTCATATCCTCGGGAGGGGTTCCAAGAAACCCAGGTTGTCTTGTTCCAAGTGCTTGGAGTATTTCATATTGTTCTTTTTCAACACCGTCGGCTGAGCAAAATTCATACGCAGCCTTTGCTAAGAGTAGGGGCCAGGTGGGATTGCGCTCATCTAGTACATCTGCAAGACGTTGAAGAGCTTCCTGATCGTGATTTATCTGCTGTCTCAAGTCGTTTATCTTTTCTTGCAACATTTGGTACTTGTCTGAATGGTGTGTCTCCGGTAATGGGTCTGCCCTGGGGCCTGGGTCTACCTCTGGCCTTGGGTCTATTCTTAATGTTGGGTCTGTCCCTGGTGTTGAGCCTGTATCTGATAGTGGGTCTATCTTTGGCGTTGTTTTACCTTGTTGGCCATATAAACATATTCTTCGTCTTTTCGGATCGTGCCTGGCTTTCTCCTGGGCTTCCATAATATCCCCATCATACTCTTGCCTCTGCTCTTCTACTAGAAGGGCAATCGTCTCGGAACATGACATTATATCCTTTTCAATTAGTTTTGAGCCCCTGTTGACAAAACCCCACATCTCAGCCAGGATTTGAACGATTGGATGCGCTTTGTGTGGGTTGGAAAACCCCCATCCAGCCAAAGCACTCCCCAACACAACCTGGAGGAAGTCATGCATACGTAGGCGTTCTCCGTTCTTGCTGATAGTTGATGTTACTTCGACTGGTTCGCCATAGAACCGAAGGTGTGCCAGAGGGAGCGACCATCGGACACCGTCTCCAGGACCGGGGTTCGCGGCATTGAGTCCCAGAGTCAAAATTCCTCCGGGCGGCACGAGTTTATCATGAAGATCGATTAGATCACGACCAAGAGTTAGAACGTTCAGTGCGGGATATATGTGCCAAGATGCAAGCCCTAAGAGCACCGCTCCATCATGACCTCGCTGGGGCATCCCCTTTATCAAGTTGTTCACTGTTGTCAAAGCCAGTGTCCATGCATCCATGACGTTTTCATAAGTGTTTCTCACACTACTGACGTCAATGTTTACATTCTTGACAATAAGCATAAGTTGTGTCTGCTGACGGGTTCTTGCTTCGTCCGCCCGATTCAGCCATGCACGGGCACTAGCATCCCAGTGTGCTAGCTCAGTTCTCGAAATCTCCTGCTGAGACGCCAATAAGGAAGCCCAGTTTCGGGGTTCGATGGCCTCACAACCCTCTCTAATTATCTGCTTGCGTTTTTCAACTAATTCCACCCATATGGAAGTGGCCTCATCTGACCGCCACATTCGAGCCAGCATGCACGCCAACAAGTGCATGGCGATTGCGTTTGACCCAGACGTTGCCGCAGCCCATATTGATGTACCGTCAGCGCCGACCATGTTCTCAAACAGCCCGTCGTCTTTTGAACCCTTGGGATTGATTCCAGGCGTCTCAGAAATCTCAGATACTCTTTTCCCATATGCACGTAGTAGCTCAGGGGTGGAAGGAATGACTTGTTCGAACAGTGCAGCGAGTCGCCGAGCGATGCGGTGGTATAACCCATCCTCTGCATCTTCGCGCCGACGAGATGACAGTGCGTTACCGAGAGGCATGAATTCGGGTGGGGCTTCTACCTTGAAGAGTGAAAGGTCAAGATTGAGGTTCATAAGAGCAAGTATATTCTCGTTTGACAGGCTGGCTAACGCCCCCTGCACCTTACTGATGACGCTCATCCTGGCCACCCCAACGAAGTCAGTTGAGTAGAAGTGAGGGGTAGGTATTATCAGCTCGCAAGAGATCCCTATATGTCGACGTGGTCAGCTCGTGCTGTTTCTTTGCGAATCGTCAATTTTAAAGCAAGGAGATGAAGTCCTAGAAAAGTATCGTGATTCCAGGGAGCTGACTATCTTCTGAGGTCCGGGTTGACAATAAACATCATTAACGCTTATGCGGCAGGGGAATACGCGCGCTTACCCCCGCGCCAGCCTCGCGAGGCGCTTTCTGTTTGCTACGTGGCTATGGCGATTGTGCCAATGAGGATCCAATGGTCTGACATTTCGTGCAATGTAGACCCCGTGCCACTACTGGGAATTAGTTGAGTATGTATGTGACGCAATGAAATTAGTCGGCGGAAATTAAGCGCAGACGACGATCTTATGGCACCTAAACATACAACGAATGCTCTAAGAACCTGATGCGACAAGCTTCCCTCAGGAGTATGACTATGAGTATCCTAGTCTCAACTTCTGTGATGTTTATGACTTGTCGATATCGAAAAGGGTGTTGGGGACTGGGCTGGGACCTAACATATAGGAAGTATCGCAGCGTCCGTTTTCCATATACCATTTAAGTCTCATGATGGATAGGTAATTGGCGAAACATACAGGTGAGAGCTTCATAGAAGCAACCATTGGCCTCGGACAATTTTTGGAAGCAGATATTCTGAGGATTGTGCTGGCTGTCGTCTCTAGTTCGGTATCAAATACTCCGGTTCAAACTTTAACCATATTGCAATCTGCAGTACCCCGGCTTCCCCACACTGTTCTTCATACGTGAACGATATCCATATCCCCACTCGATGCTCGGAATGTGGGGGAAGACTGGAGAGGGGATGACGCTGTCTTGCTATGGCCCAAGGCAGAAGAATTGTAGATCAACCTTCGGATGTTCCGAGCATGACGATCCCCATTTCGGGATTACCTTTGCCGACCCATTGGCAACCAAAAATGCTAGTCAGAATATAGGGATATTCATATAGGGGGTTGATTACTCCTACGTAGCAACATCGTGATGCTGCAGCCTCGAATCCCCAATCATGCAAATAACCCTTTTGTGTCTAGCCGCCCTGCTACTCCCACAGCATGGTCTGGCAGTCGACGACCAGGTAAACGCAAAGATCGACTATGGCACTTTTCAAAACCCTGCCGCTAGGATTCGCCCTCGTTTCCGTTACTGGCTCCCAGATGCCAGTGTAGACCCTGCCGTTATCCAAAAGAACATCAAAGATGTCGGCGCAAATGGCGCCGGAGGCGTAGAGTTTCTCCCCTACTATGATTATGGTGAAGCTGTTCCTGGGGCAGACTGGGCGACTTATGGATTCGGTACGCCTGCGTTCGTTAGTATCTTCAAGGCTGCCCTTCAGGCCCACAAGGATGCGGGCTTGGTCATGGACTTTCCTTTGGGGCCGAACCAGGGACAAGGGGTGCCGGCGAGCCCGGATGATGAAGGACTGCAATGGGATTTGGTAAGTCTTCTTATAGTTGAAGATGATAATGAGCTGATGTGAAGACTTTCAGTCTGCTGCTTCGATTGCTGTCCCTTTAAGTGGCTCATGGCACGGACAGCTCCCTGGTTGGGGCACCGGAGAACTAGTGGCGGTTGTTTCGGCGCAGGTGGTATCAAGTCGGAATCTTACGAATCCTACGGAGAGTTTGATTCCTGGTAATGAAGTTCAGCCGAACTATACACAATATGTGTTGAGAAATTCGACTTTGCAAGAGTGGGCACAGAACGTTTCGTCCGCTGGTGAGATTAGTCTACATTTTCCCAGGACGGGTGGTCATGGGTATAGGTTGTTCGCGTTCTATCAACATCGAACGCTGCATCAGAATGTTCCAAGCACTTCTAATGTGTCGGGGACAATATTTGATGGTGGATCGTATGCCGTTGACCATTTCAGCGCGAGGGGTGCAGAAACAGTCACTCGCTTTTGGGATAAGTATATACTCAATGATGAGGTGAAGCAAATGCTCCTTGAGGTTGGCAATTATGGTAAGCTGGTTACACTAGAGTATAGAGAAATACATGGCGCTGATAAGCAACAGGCTGGGAAGATAGCTTGGAAATCAAGTCGAATATCTCCTGGACACCGGAGCTTCCCACAATTTTCGAGAAGAAGCACGGGTATAGTTTGAAGAAGTATCTTCCTCTGATTATATATAAGAACAACAATATCAACATACAAATGACAGCATCGGGTACTCTCCAGTGTCTGCTGGATACCCCTGATCAAGGCAGCGGATACGTCAATGACTTTCGGGCTGCTTTACTCGAAGGATACAAATCATATTTGCAGCGCCTGACACAGTGGGCCAACGATATGAACCTTCAATCATCCACTCAAGTATCCTACAACATGCCCCTCGATGCACTGGCCAATGTTCCTGTTGTGAACGCACCGGAATGTGAAAGTTTACAGTTCGAGGACAATGTCGACGGATATCGTCAATTCGTCGGTCCTGCTCTCCTCGCCGGTAAACGCGTTATCTCCAATGAGATGGGCGCAGTCATATATAAGGCATATCAGCATACCATTACAGAAGTGCTGTGGGAAATCGGGCGCGCCGTAGCTGGAGGCGTTAACCAGTTTGTCCTCCACGGGCAGTCGTTCTCCGGAAATTATATCGGCACAACCTGGCCGGGGAATACACCATTCCACTATCTCTTTCCCGGCATGTACTCGGAAAAGCAGCCTTCATGGGACCATGGCTTTTCAGAGGCTTTGAACTATGTTGCGCGTGTACAGTATACCCAGCAGAGGGGACATCCGAAGATCGACGTCGCTTTCTATAATAAGGAGTCGGCAACTGACCCTAATTTTGGCACGGTTTATAACGAGACCGATTTGATTGACAGAGGTAAGTTAGCTACTACCGTAGCGGATAATGACCGAGCACTGTATGCTGATGGTATGTAGGCTTTACATACGTCTATCTCTCACCGGATAACTTTGCTCTGCCACAGGCTCGCGTTAAGAATGGCACGCTTGCGCCCGAGGGCGCAGAGTTTCGTGCGATGATTATCTCCAGCTCGGGTAACCTCACATCTGATGCAGTGAAAGATATCAAATCATTCGCGCACAATGGCTTGCCTATAATCCTGTCGGGTGGCCTGCCGAACGCTTATTATACTAGGAACGGAAACACGGAGAGTCTTGAGAAAAAAATATCTTCCCTGAAGGAGTCACAAAACATCCACATCGTGTCGCCTGGGAAAGTCGCACAGAAACTGCTATCACTTGGCATTGCGCCGCGGGTGCAGGTGCAGGCTAACGGTGCATGGTATCCCACATGGCGTACTGATGCGGAGGGGATCGATTATCTTTATGTCTTGGGCGACGTGGTGGATACCGCAGGCAATGTAAGTGTTGCAACGACAAAGCGACCCTACTTCTTCGATCCGTGGACTGGAAATCGAACTCCTGTTCTTGAATACGGACAGGAATCTGGTCGAACTATGGTGCCTCTTCACCTAGTCGCGAATCAAACAGCTATCATAGGATTCTCTGAATGTCCCGGAAATGCCTCGCTACACGCGACTCGGCTGCCATCTTCGGTAATAGGCTACAGATACGAAAACCGAACAAATAGTATCCAATTGCACGTCTCGTCTCATACACCCGACCAGACCCTGATACTCTCCAATGGGAAAACGATATCCCAGTTGACAACACGCCAACCTGCCCCAGCATACCCACTCTCTAACTGGACCTTAACCGTCGAACACTGGGAACGTCCCGCCGACCTATCCGACGCGTCCATAATCGCAGTCAAGCGCAACACAACGCACGAGCTCACCTCCCTCGTCTCGTGGCAAGAAATACCCCCCATTGCCAACACCTCAGGAATAGGCTACTACAGCACCGCAGTGTCCTGGCCACCAAAAGCGAACACCGCCGATGGCGCCTATCTCATCCTTCCGAAAGCTGTGAACGGGGCCCGCATCTACGTAAACGGCCACAGACTCCCTGCCTTTGATTACCAGGCACCGAAGGTCGACCTCGGTCCTTATCTTGTGTCCGGGGAGAATGAATTGATGGTCGAGGTACCATCTGTTATGTGGAATTATCTTCGGACGATGTTGGATGAGCTTCGGTCTGCTGGTCAGCCGCCGGCGTTTGAGCTTACGGGGGTTGAACCCCCCGGGCCGGTTGATAATGGGTTGATTGGAGAGGTGAGGGTTGTTCCGTATGTTAGTGTTCGTGTTTGATGGGTTTGTATATATATTCATATTTGATGAAAAAATTTATCTGGAGACATTTGAATATATACTTTTGTTGGAATACCGGTAATTCGGCACATTTTTGTGGACCAAGGATATACTATTGCCTAATTCAGGCCTGAAGTTAGGGACCCATGTACGGAGTACATACATTTTCACCTATTTGAGTTTTCGACGCCTTGATCTATGCCGCGTGATGTGAGGTGGTCACAGCATTCTGACAAATCAGAGATCAGGGAATCCGTTAAGTTTCAAGTCTAGCTTCTAATAGTCTCTGTAATATGGAGAATTGGTCTTTTACAAAGGCAATATGGGCTACAACATGGTTTTAAGGGTCCATCTGCGGACCAATTGATTTCACCTTCCTTTTTAGGGAAATCATATTTGTATGGAGTACGAAATCGATTTTTGTCTTCTATGTATTTGCCTTGACTCATAGTTCTATACATTTTGGTTCTGTAATTTTGCTCCTTCAGAGTAATTTTTTAGGTTTCTCAGTACATATTGTAAGTACGAGGACGTGAGAACTCGTTAAAAGATAAATAATCTGATCGTGGGGGTATCAAAGATAGTGTGAACGAGATATGAGATGAGATCCGTCATCACGGATCCCATCCTGCAAAAAAAGAAACATGCTAAACCAGAATCACACATACATCTATGTATACTTCAATCACACCACATCATGGAAGTCCGCTCTAAACGCACGCAAAGTAATGTAGTCATCGATCGTATTGTCGTATTCGCATAACAAAATGTTGTCTGGTCCAGATTGAAATTCTAATTTTGGGGATTCTCCCTTGACTTCTTGGCGATCGAGGCGTAAGATCAATCGGTCAACCCGAGTGTACCTCACTTTGAGGTTGAATGGATGTATGAATGTAACAGAGCCATTCTAGCTTGACCCCCGTCGCGCAGGGACCAGCATCGTACTCAGTCGCTTCCACCGCTGTTGTGGCGACGTTGGTCCCTCCCGGTAGAGGCGGTCTTTGTCGAGGCCCGCTTTTGTGGAGGATGTTGTGGAGGAGCGCGGACGGTTGGAGAGGGCTTCTTGGTCTGCGAGGACGTCCTCAAGACGGACGTCTGCGGAGGACATTTGGAAGTGGGTTTCTTCCGGGTTGAGGATTTCGATGAATCTGGACGGCATGTCGCGCATATTCGCTATTCTTTTCTTTTGCGTTTTTTTGGTCTTTTGAGGAGATTGAGAGGGGGTTGGGTTGGTGTTGGGTGGTGGATTGGATGTATTTGATATTTGATAGTGGTCACGGGATGTGGGAGAGGCCCGTGACTGATATGGATCACGAGGGGGAGAACTGAGCGCGAGCGATTCGGAGAGTAGCTTTCAAGCTAGACTAGCGATGGACGAGGGAAAGAGGCCGGACGCGAGAATTTAAAAAGGGGAACTCCTTCGGTTCATGGGATCAAGCGGGAACGGGTATTCTATCCGTTGTTGCAGAGACTGGACTGGGATGGGATTTGAAGAAACGAATAGAGAACGGAGGAGGAATTTGGTTGCATGAAGGAAGACCAGGATTAGAGAGAATGGGGGATAGTTGCCGCGCTATTTAATGTTGCGAGGTTTCGGATTAAGTAGCGATAGACGGGATGCAGGAGGATTCGGAGGAGTTTCGTAAAAGGAACATGACTGGAGATATGATGGATTTTCTTCTTCTTTCTCAACGTGGGGGTGATGGGGATGTATTTATATCGTGTCGCTTTTGCTGATGTACCAGGTGATGACATCCATCATTTAGGTTAGGAGGCAGATAACTTGCAGATTATTCGCCAAGGATTCCTTGGGTTTCTCTGTGGATGGATCCCCAGGGTGGTTGGTGGCGTATGAGGCGTGTGTGGTTGAGGGCGCGTGTGTGCAAGGGTACAAGGCCACATCCGCGATATGCTCTGGGTAAAAAACGGATGTTGTGATGAATGTCGATCGCTCTGATTGATGGAGTCCGGCGTCGAGGGGAGGTCGGGGTCCGATCATGGTTCGTCCGTCACAAGTAGGAGGGGAGAGTGGAGGGGTTAGGGTTTGCGCTGCGACTTTTCTGCAGTTGCATCAAATTTACCCGATTCGGGAATGCGATGCTCCTGAGTCTTACCCTAGGAGTCCGTTCAATCCATCGCAACCCAAATTGTGGTTGGCTCTCGAAATATCAACCAATTACACTGGTGTCCAGGTCAGCAAATTTAGGTAGACATTCTCCACTGGGGAGTTCGCGGGCATTTATGACGTCGGAGGGAAGATCAATGGATCGCTCCACTTACTCTACTGTCGTTCGGTGTTGTGTGAGATGTGAAACAATATAAGAGAAATGATAGTGTGTGGTGTTCCAAAAGAGAGTCGATTTCATACTGTGCAGCAGGTGCTCATACGTGAGTACTCGTGTCACGAGCACTGTCTCCCCGATTATCTGATATGTCACTATAGGAACGAGTAGGCATGAGAATGCACTCCACCAAATAGTCTCCTGCAAATGATTGCACTTACTTGGCCACGATGTGATATCATGCTGCAAGGATGTTAAACGCGTCCAGCTACAGCGATAGTGGTATGTATAAAATCGAGATTTATAAATAGAATAGGTATCTATGAAAGATGCTTAATATCTGGGGGTGGCTGATATGACGTCATAGCATCTGATACGTTGGTGGACACATGGACTATGTATTCGTACCACTCTCCACTTGACCTCCTAACATCTCTGGCTGTTTATACTCCATCCGATAGATTAATCAACCATGCCTACGACGCGTCGAAAGAAGAGTGCTTCCGCCGCTAAGAAGCCACCATCTCCCCCACTTTCCGAGAAGAACGCCTCGGTGGCGGACGAAAAGGCCGGGCTCCAGGGATCAGATGCGCGGGAAAGAGGCTCGACACGCACTTCACCCGGTGCTCACCATGACGTTGATAATGAATGTATGGACTCAGTATCCTGGACGGAAGAAGACGAAGAGATGCCAGAAGAAGCGGAAAACACTGTCCAACCCGCAAGACCCGAGTACGCCGTAGGGGCCGGGGGCTATAACGCGCTGAAGTCCTACAAAGGACAGGTTTACTCTGGAATGTCCGTTGGAGGATCCCATACGTGGAACTATGATCAGGGTCTGTGGAAGGAGACCAAGGAGGAGCCAGATCTATGGCGGATCAATTATCAGACCAATAAGAGACGAGCGAGGAAAGCACCAGAGGGCAGCGGTGCTCCCGTGGGGACGGAGTATCACTGGCTAGTGGTGGCACATCAGGTGAGTCTCATATCATACAAGAGGTCGATTGGGCAGGCCCTCCGCTCACGCTGCATAGTTCGTCAAGAAGACTGACGCCAATACCTATGAGACCAATCTGACTGGGTCTAAGTATAAGTTAGCTTACAAGTCCGCCACGTCTAACTCATGGTCTGTTCCCACGGTCAAGAAACAGCGAGAACGCGAGGTTGAGCTACTCGAGGACGCGAAACAACGAGTACAAGGTCTTCCCCCAGTCTTGACGTCGGAGAAAGTAAAAGTCGAGAAGCATGAAAAAGGACAACAAAAGCTGGATAGCATGTTCACACAGGCTACGGGTGGCAACGGAAAGAAGCGGAAGCTTGGTGACACCAGCGACAGGTGATTGAATCAAGAGAGACACCACGGGTCGTGAGTTGTGCACTGATTGTAAACGTAAATTGTACTGTGAGTGACCGCCGATCGAATCTTCGGACGATAGCCCTGATGTATTTTTATCTCGAGAGTGGCAATAGGCGAGTGACATTCTTCAACTGTTTCTATACTTATACCCCGCGGGTGGCGGAAGGAACTCACATCAACAACATGAACGTTCCCTTTAGTCGCCCCTCGTAGTATTTCTGCCAGCTACACTCCTGGATAACTATACCGACTACTACGTTCATCGTTCGAGAACCACTTCGTTACTGGTCGACCCTGTCATACAAGCTTATCTCCGAGTTGACCTGTCCATCAATACTTAACTGTGCGATGACATGATGAAGATTGGCTATCTCGTATCAGTAAGCTGACTGTGTCTTAACGTATCCATGGGTGAAAGGATATCCCTGCCTTCTATGAATCTTGGTAGATATTGACTCGGGAATCGTGGTACTGTATGGATTGATGCTGTATCAAGAAGTACCGTGATCTCACGTGTCCTAGCGGCTCCTACGAGTATGGACCACTCTGACGAATCTTCTCCTCTCGTCAGGGGCACGGAATACATCAACAGTGTCACATCGCAACCCATAGACGTTTCATCTATTTGGCAAAACAGGATCACCTGCCTTCTCTAGCACTCAAGTGTGATGCATTTCATCATGCGCTTTATTTGCCCGCTATTGTGGCTTCAGATTTCGTCGATATTAGCTGCCACCTTCACCCCTGGGTTGATCAACACAACGAGCGGCTTAGTCCAAGGTAGGCCATCATCCGTGCGGCCAGATGTCTCTGTGTACCTAGGAATTCGGTATGGGAAGGCTCCAAAGGGTGATTTGAGGTTCGCTGCGCCTGTTCCTGTAGATAGACCACTCGGAGTGGTCAATGCGAGTTCCTTTGTATGTTTTATCTTGATATTGACACCTCTTCACGAGGCATTAACAAGTCTATTGCAGAGCCCGTAGGTACACAGGACTAAGTATATTACAACGCAAAGTTTGACAGAGCTAGTGACTGTCCATGCAACCGTGTCCCTATGGACAAAGCAAATATTCTGGGCCGTGTCGGCGAGAAGATCGCAAGATCTCTTTCTCAGGAAAAACACAATCTGGATGAGGATTGTTTGGCCATCAACATCTGGACGAAACCCCAACAAGGCGAACAGAAAAAGGCAGTTCTTTTCTATATTCATGGTGGTGGTACGTCACGGTCATCTTTGAGGCTTAACCCGTCACTTATGATGTAGCCTACTGGCTCGGAAGCGGCTCCCTATTTGTTACCGACGGTTCAATTCTCGCGGATGAGAACGACGTAGTCGTCGTCTCATTTAACTACAGACTCAGTATCTTCGGATTTTCCGGGGCACCCGGACAGCCATGGAATGTAGGACTGATGGACCAGCGTCTAGCGCTGGAATGGACGAGAGCGAATATCGCGGCGTTTGGAGGTGATCCGTTCCGAATCACAGTTCTTGGCCAATCTGTCGGAGGCGTATCGGCAGACATGTTGGCGTTCAGCTACCCCAATGATCCAATAGCCCACGCTTTTATCGCGATGTCTGGAGTGGCAAGCTCCTACATGTCGGCAGCTATGCAGGGTAAATATCCCCGGGCAGCTTGGTACAAAGTCTCCGCCAAACTCGGTTGCGGTGGTCCAGAAGCTGGTGAGGCAACGGTACGCTGCATGAAAAATAAGAGCCAAGATGTCATCTTAGCTGCTATTAGACTGTTTGGTAAACCGAGCCCCATAGCCCCTTTTTGGCCAGTGCCGGATGGGAACCTTGTTCCAAGGAATTACGAGACGGAAGGCAATGCAGGGAGCTTTGCCCGTGTTCCATTCCTGACGGGTAGCGCTGATAGGGAAATGGGCCTCTTCTTTTCCATCCCCCTGATGTATTCTGATCTTACGGAGGATCAGGTCGCTGCTATTCCGGTAGGCCTAATTCGTCCTTTCGATGACCTTATAACCCTGATAGCCTTTACTTGTCCTGCGGCAGAGACTGTCGGGTTTAGAAGAAGGTACCAGGTCCCTGTTTGGCGTTATCGATATTATGGAGGTGACTATAACAATACAAAACTTGGCCCAGCGGGGTCATGCTGGCACGCCTCTGATGTTTTTATCTTGTTTGGGACCGCTTCCTCTATTACCGGGGTCGCAGATCGCGAGGATGAGGCCAAAGCTGCGGCATATATGCGGAATGCATGGACAACATTTGCGAAGGAGCCCCAAAATGGGTTAAATACGCGGCTTCATTGGCCGCAGAATGACCCTTCGGGTATGTCCTTCATCTATCTACCTGTATCTTACATGTGATCTAACCCTAGAACCACCAGGAAAGTCGCAGATCCAACTCTCCCTCGGTCGCCAAGCTGAACCAAGTTATATCTTCAACTGGAAAACAGACATGCTTTGTCCCGTTGTGGCGCTGTTCAAAGATATTTATCTGGATATCTTGATGATTATCTCCTGGCTGGTAGGAGTGCAGAAGCATTCTTCCCTCATGGGCAATCTTACTGGTCTGGTTCACCCCTGCTATACCGTGCTGGATAAAGCTGAACCGGTAGCAGATGTTCTATATCAAGCGTTGGATAATGAAGAACAGCTGAGGATAGCTCTTGAGAGCCTACGGGACTTTGCGTCGAGAATTGAGATTGGCGATCTGTGAGTATGGTTTACGGAGCAGTATCTTACTCCCACAGCCTATGCGCCTACACGTAGTGTCTCAGATCGTGTTATGGCATTCGGAATGAGAATTTGACAACACCTATGTACTCTCCTATCATGCTGCACAGAGCTGTAATACTGAGAGGTAGACATAACAATTGATAAAGGTATACCATAATGCAAGTATGCAAGTTAGCGGATTCATCGGTCTCTAAAGACTAAAGAAAACGTTCAATACGTAGCTAGTATGGGATAAACGTAATGTCTACACGGACAAATAAAACAGCAAACACTTGGGGCTAAGAAAGGACCCTGGGCCCACGAACAGAAAAACATACAGAGACCCCAACCGGGAACATGAAGCCACACAACAGTCCCAATCGGTTGTATCCTGATACTATCCTGATGGAATGTCTGAATGTTCCTCGAGAGTGTGAATCATGGTTGCAGTCCCCTGTTACTGAAGTTGAATTTGCTCTTCTGCAATGTTTATAGGATTGTTGCGTTGCGCATGTGCCCAGTGTCATGGGTTTGTACATGCGGTAGTTCCCTTTTCACTGGCTATTAACTACCCTAGTGCCGACTCAAGTAACAGTATTCATTTGACCGGGTGATCATGTAGCATTGCAGGGTATGAGCGCCCTGGGCAGTGGTGATCCCAGGAGGTAATACCGAGTACTCTTCTCGAAAGGGTAGATGTATGTAAGTGACTCTCAGCTTTAATGAAAAGGACCCTCAGTATTCACATCGAAAAGAATTGTGTTTAATGACCTCGCTGAAACATCGAAGTCCGTCCTATCCTGACCGAGATATCTCGAAGTTTAAGCTGCAACAGTCCGTTCGCGGCGGGAAAAGTGGCCGCTCCGACTCTTGCCCGCGGTGTGTGCTCTTGCTCCATTTGCTTTTCCAAACCCATTTATCCTCTCTGTTGTGGCAGAGAAAGACCAAGCCGTTTCCTTTGCTGAATTTGTTTTGTGACAATGGTCTTAAGACCAGATGGCAGATGTAAATGCTCAACGGGTATGACATGGCTTAGTATGCTTATGCAGATAGGTCAAGATGAAATGTGCGAAGAAAAACAGGGAAAGCAATATTCAAGCTGAGCAATACGTCATCCTACAGCTGTCAAGACTCTGAGGCCATGCCGAGAGCTATATTGGAGTTGGACTTTGAGAGCCTGCGTTCAATAGACAAAATGTAGATGGTCCTTCTATCTTACAATATCTGCTCATGAGTACGACGAGTGTATCAGCCAGTTGAGCGCCAAAATGAGAAACATGGCGAGTGGTAAACCCTTCCGAGGATGAAAAGTGACTGAATGCTGCAAGGGTTGGACTGCATTTTCTAATCACTTTTGCCTACATTCCGGGAATTGGTTCGGCAAGAGAAAGTCCTCGAGTGCTGATTTATCAAGGTCCTTCGACGTCGTAGACATCGAGTAAACTGGGACGTGTCTGGTCAAAAAATCCTCTATAAGAGTATTTCTCTTCTGTCATGGGATGCAAAGGGTGCTAAAAATACAAATTGGGAACGTATTATATGTAGAAAAATAGTATAAGGCTTCCTATGAGGAGGGCTGTGTATGCCACTGTTCACTGTTGGAAGGGAATACGTTGATATTTGCTGAAAGCCAACGCATAAAGCTCAGATAACATTCATTCTCTCTGTAAATGTACGCCGGATCTACTTACAGAAGTGTCACTATTCACAAGTCTTCACCTAATTTCAGTGTTAACAGGGCTCGGACCTTAGCATACTGCATAAAATCTTGCAATGCCTTCATAATATAAGAACCACCCCCGTTTTTCCCCAAGACACTGACAGCCTCAACCTCACAGCCTTAATCAACCTCCTCACCCTTCTCACCACCATCCACCCTCCCCCTCACGTCCCTCCTCCTCATCGGCCAAAAGGAGCTAATTACCATGAACGGGATAGTCTGTGTAGGATCCACCGCCAACTAGTATGGCACCCTCCCCCCATTTCGACCCACACCACGACTCAGGAAATGCGGATTAAGCGTTTACACCCATACATGTCTATGTCAGGTGTTTGTTGGCCCATATTACGCGTACTCCAGCGTCGTTCTTATCGGTCGCCGATATGACTCCATGTAGAAGTCGCTTCAAGTTTCTAGATCCGGCCGCTGCAACTCCCTGGCATTATCTGGTCACGCGCCGTGAGGATGGGTTTTATTACTAATGCAGTGCGGTGGGGCGGTCATTTATCTAGCTTCATACTCGGTTCTGCAGGTTGAGGCTCTGTGGTGCTTGGGCGGGCAAGTTCCGAGCGAAGACTTTGGGGATGGATATATGGATTTATAATCGGGGGAGTTGCGGTGTATGTATGCACCGTAACGTGCGATGGAAGAGAAAAGCGGGGTATCCCATCTAACTAGGGGATGACAGTCTGACCTGACCGTGGACGTTTCCCTTTGAGGGTTGGATTATGCAGGTTATTAAAAGGAACAGCTAGGAGTACGCCGATGCATTATAGGAGAGAAATGGAAGGACTAAGGAATATTCCGGTCGCCAATATGTCAGGGAGCATTGGGCTTGCTCCGTCCACCTGCACAAGTGCCGTCTGATGGATTACCTATATCCGCTGCAATGCTGCCTCTCCCTCCGACCTCCGATTGGTAACCTCGAGATGAATGTGAGCTTGTTTTTTTGGTTGTTTGGTGTTGGGGGCCGCCGGTACGATTACTTCTTGACTGTCGCCTAGTTCGGTGTCTTCTGGTGCTTGACGGCGTCTGGCTTTGTAGTTGGTTCCGGGCCGGTTGGTTAAACGGATTGAGGAAGGATACTCGGGGTTTTGGTTGCTTTCGCCGGTTTTCTGGGTGCTCGAGCCGAGGAGACTGGGCCCGTAGGTTTTCAGGATAACTGATAGAGAAAGTGCGGAGCCGCAGAAGATTGCTGGAGAAGTGGGTTTAGTAAATCGGTCGGTACATGGTTGTAATATGTCAGAAGGATACAGGAGAATAGAACATACCGACGTATAGCTCTATCCTACACGAGCTGAGCGAATCCGGGAGGTGGTAATATTGTCTGCTAGTATCCGGACGTAGTCGAAGCGCACGCAGCCGGCTACGGATTTTATGTTAAACATCGGTGTTTACTGGTTATGAGTGGAAAACATACCAGCAACGGAGGTTATCCCAAGGCCAAAGACATAGAACAGCGTGCCCTTCTGGCGCTAGATGGAGTTAGCATGCGTTTGACGATGGTCAAGGACGTAAGAGCTGTGCTAACCTTCGGTATGCGAACGCCCCATAACATGATGATGGGGAGGATGTACACTAGGATGTCGGTGATGATGTTGAGGAGGCCTTTTGAATCATAAAGCATCTGTTGCTGACGAGGATCTGCGCAAATGCCTTGTGTGGCGCCAGTCAAGTCCCAGAATTTGGACGGCTGATTGCATGAAAATGCGAAAAGATGATGGTTGGAAGGTCGAATCCCCAGGGTTATGAGCATTAGGACATAGGCTGCCCATTTCATGTACCGGCGTCGATCAAGACGGAGGTAGAAACCCGAATAGAGACAAAACTTCACGATTAGAAGTCCGGTGACGTATCATATGCGAGTGGTGTATAATGACTTGTTGATTTATGAGCGACAAAGGATATGCTGTACTGGCGGTTGCTACATGTACATGCTTACCTTCATCATAGGGACGTAATCTTTATGTGTGATGTCGAAGTCTGCCGTTTGCCAGGTCTGAAAGTGGCATTATAGATATTGTCTTACAATGCTTTCCAACTCAAGTAGTATGATGCTGGCATGGTTAGTATGAATGTTAATGGAAATTCGGTAGGAAGGACCAAAGTGAAGATCCTTACCAAACATTGATGAAATTGATAGGCCAATAGTAAAGGAACATTAGAATATCACGATCTGCAAAGATTTTCAAGGTATTCACTGTCCCGATCAACGTGAGACTTAACGAGCGGATCATTGAAGATCTCTGGTCAGGTACGTGAGGCAGGATCATACCATCATCCACCCCGAGCGCATGTAGCATCATCGTCCTCCCGTATAGACGCAAAATAACCAGAAAGACGCTGAACGCTATGAAGCTAATACCAACACTGAAGACTACCTTCTGTTTCGACCCTGGCACTATGCCGTGAAGGGAGTCGACGTGAAGCGTCCATGGTTTACTGAAAGCTGCATGAAAGAGACGTGCTGAGGCCGAGATATGTCAATGACAATCCCACCTAATATATAGAACTGAATACATATCCAGGTTGATCCGGAGATACAGGCTGAAGGGTATTATGCTGGCCGTTGTGTAAAAAAGATGTCAGGATTGACCAGTAGAAAGTATTAGGTGGAATATGATCTTTCGTGGAAGATGTGGTTAGTTAAGGTTTATGCAAGCGTGTCCATTACACCCAAGCTTAGGATGCGTTAGCCCCATGATGTCCAACAATGGTGTTAGACAAAGAAAAGTGTGAATATTCTTGCTATCCGAGCTACTATATATTGTGCCGTAGATCAAGCTATCTAGTGGCAATGTAAGTTTAAGTCTGGCAGAGTTCTTTCTGTTCAGTTGGACTACACACCTCTCCTCGACCAGAGAATAATATCTGATAGCTGCAAGGAAAGATAACTGCCGACACCGTATGACACCCCGGACCTGCTGGTTAATCGGAAAACTTCATAAGAGGGCACATAAAAAGGGTTCCACGTTCGTATAAAATTACCCTTTCGCGTTTCACTGTATACAGTTCTAATCCGGGGCAGTGGCTTGGAGTGACGGCTGAACTATACAGTAACCTTTAGACTAGCGAAGGCAATATTCTTATACCTTTGATTATGCATTATTTTTTAATGAGTTGGGTGGTCCGTGATGCGAAGAGGCAAAAAAAAAAAGTAGAATGATTCAGGACCTAACCGAGCCTAGTCGTCTGTACGTAGATATATATTTAGCGCACCCATTCACCTCTATAGACAACTCTTGGTAAGACTTTACATATGGTTCTGTGGAAAACCCCCGGTGCCCTGAAAAGTAAACAAGGTCAAACCTGAGATTGACCCATTTGTCATGAAATCACCGTGGGCGTCAACTTTATGTACGTGGGTGGCCATAAATGGAAGAGTTGAAAAATTGATTAGACCACGGGAGACATGAGTTTTATGGTGGTCAGGCTAGGCGTGGGGAATAGTTCGATTGACACTGCGTTGATCATGATAAAGTCTCTGAGAGTTGATCAACTGCGAAGACCCATAAAGCTCACTAAGGTGGGACGGACCTCTGAGCTAGCTACACTTACGCCCTTCTATGGGAGTCAAAAGACGCGTCTAGATAGAGGTGCTGATTAGAACCAAATGACTAGTATGATTCTGATAAGGGTGCCCCAACATCGGACCATATTGTTTCAGCGAAGATCATTGTTCCTGCGAAGGATTCGCTAAGCGGCTGATTAGGCCTGACACTGGCTTCGGTTTGCGACCGCTACAATATAGTGATGATCTACACAAGGATCTTCGTTCATAATAGGTAATTAGATATATTGCGAAGTCAAATGGTTATCATAACATCATTATAGTAAAGTGCCACCCAAACTCCGTATCCCGATTTATATGCAAGTATCAGTCCATCAATGCAAAGACAAAAGACCCACACATTAAACAGCAATTGGCTTGCGGTGCATCTCATCAGTCCACTTCTCAGGTAGATAGCCATCCTCTAAAAGTCGAGCCATGCGCTCCTTGACATGCTTTCCGGCAACGACTGGCTTGAACTGCTGCGTCCATTCGGGAGTCACACACTGCTTGAGAGGCTCCACCACTGCGTCCCGGTTGGGGTGCCCGAACCAGGCAATGGCGTATCTGGACGGGATAACGTTGGTTGTGCCATTGGCGGTCTGACGGGCCACGGCTGGGGGCTCGACGACCCGGTGTTGGGTGGATTTTAGTTGGCCGTTGAACCAGCGAGAGAGGAGGTCGCCCACATTCACGATGGCGTGGCCGCGCATGGGAGGTGCATCGATCCATTCACCACCTTTGTTCTTCACTTGCAAACCACCGTTGCTATCGTTGAAGAGCAAGGTAAGGGTACCGAAGTCAGTGTGAGGCGCAGACCGCACACGAGTATCAAAGCTCTCAACCGAGGTCTCGTAGTAATGAAGCAAGGCACTGTAGCAATCCTTCGCCTTGACAGAGGGGATGAGAGTCTCACGGTCGAGACCGACCTTCTCCGTCAATGCGCGCAGCAGCTCAAGATGCATCTTGTAGCACTCCTCGTAGAAGGTTGTGAAATCGCGGCGGAACTCAGGCCAGTTGGTTGGCCAGCGGTTGGGCCGTGTTTCATCCTTATCATTGCCCAGTCCGAATACTTCTTTCTGGTCGGCTTTCTCAGGGTTCTTGGCTGTACGAGCGGGAGCGAACCAGCCGCGGAAGGCTTGCTTTTCGCCGCCCTCGATGGCGAGTTTCTGTTCTTCTGGGAGGCTGAAGAACTTCTGAACGTGGGAGAAGAGGGTTTCCATGAACTCGGGGGGGAAGGTGAAGCCCTTTAGGTAGATGAAGCCGACGTCTCTGAAGGATGAGAAAAGCTTGTCTTTCTCTTGGGCGGCGATTGTCGGGTTGGAGGAGACAATGCGCGAGTAGTCGATGACAGGGAAGATTGGAGAAGACATTGTGAATGACCAATTGAGGCTGTTTGGGAGGATGGATGAGATAGATGAGGTGGCAGGAATTGCTGCTATTGTGTTGGCTCTTGTGATTGTGATTGTCATGCAGTTGCTGTTGATGATATTCCAAAACCTCGCTCCATGGTCTACGTTTATAAACATTGCTGATGCTGTATGTGAAGTCCATTCTACTCCTGATGTCCATCATCAAGCTCCTACCTCCCCGAGCCCTCAAACGGACATCCGAAGTGATTGCCATGTCCTCCGGCTTAGGGTTTAGATGCTCAAGCTGGCCTTCAGGGTATAGAGTACCAACTCCGCGCCGATATTAGGTGGTCCGTGCCCTGAGAGAACAGTATATTCCACGTGAATTAATGTTTCATTAGCTTTGATCCGATAGTTTGGCTAAGGCCTCCCAGGGAAGAACGTGGTCCTGTCATGTCCAATGTAATCCGACATGAGTATAGAGGACCAATTGACCAATCATTGGCCTTTGAAGGAGTAATATGGAGGGATTGCCTGAAGACTGGGCAGATACGGAATTGGTTGGTATACTACGCCTTCTGTGGAGACTGAAGACCGTGGCGGTGGGTGGTAGAGCACTAGCCACGTCCTAAGTCCATGTTTAGGGCAATGGGATTCACGATGTTCTATCTCCAGCATGTAGTATGCAATTGAGCGTGATTGAAATATAGCAATTGCAGATGTTCAATAATTGTATACACAGTAGAAATTAGCCAACAGTAATTGTAAAAAAAAAAAAAATCAGCATTCTAAGGACATGTCTTACTGCAATATCCCACAGATCTGGTCAACATGACAGCAGGACCACAAACTCCGAGGGCTCAGATCCGCCTACACAAACCATCTCCGCCAACAGACGCTCGGACGATTTCCCCCAACGGCGATTACTGGACATGGACACTGAAGAAATAGTGAAACAACCGCCCAGTAGCTTAATCTTTCTTCTCGGCGGTCGGTTGCCCTCTCCGAGACATGGTAGTATCCAAAACGAGCCGAGCATAACCCGTATATTTCATTCTTTTAATAGATTATCTAACTATCTTATGTGCGTATCAAACCGTCTACACCGCGTAGACCAACTCCGGGTTTTCACAATCAGTCAGGTCTTTGAATTCCGACTTTTCAATTTTCTCATATTCCGGCGAAACTCGAATTCTCGCCTTCTTAGCATTTCGCTTACAATATATGTGTCTGATCAACACCAAATCAAGAAGACATGCTCCCCAACAACAGCAGATGCCAATCTCTGCCGGGATGTACCGTGGAGCATCCCCCGGCTGGAATGTTTGAGGCCCTATACCTGTCTTAGTCGTTTGTTACACATGGCTGTCTATTTATGGTCGATGCATGCTTACCAATGATGTTTCCCACACAATAAGCGACCATGTAGATGGCCGCTACAGTAGTTTTCTTCGTCGCACCGGCTACATTGGTCGAAATAAAGGATAAAAGCGCCACAAATGCGGTTGGGCTGGCTTGCGTCAGATAGTAAGCGGCTAATCGCCCCGGACTGTTACTCAAAGGCAAGGCAGCCAGGAGGATGGCGCCCACAAGGCCAATGATCATGCCGACGAAGCTGACATATATCCGTTGGTGAAGGCGATCGCTGATAACGCCGTTTAGTATTACGACAATTGTCTGGAATGCTCCGCCCGGTGTGGCGTAAAGCAAACTCTGCTGCGATGTATATCCGGAATTGCGGATGATCTGGGAGAAGAACGTTGTGATACCACCGAACGGGATGTTGACGGCGACGCCGAAAAATGCAAAGGCCCACGTTATGGGGTCCGCCAGCGCCTCTTTGAACTGGTACATTTTGAAATGTCTGTTTCCGATTCCTTGCTGGTTGCCGCGGATGCGTTGCACGGCTAGGATGCGGTCTGACGGACTAAGGAATCGACTGTTCCATTGGTTGTCTGGGACGTAGTAGAGGAATACCACGCCCACGGCTATGGTGAGGAGACCAAAGGTGAGGAAGAGAATGCGCCACGGTTCTATTACTGCTCCGTGGAGCTCCACACCGCGGGATATCCCATAGGCAATCAGGCCGCCGACTACATTTGCAATGCCGTTGCAGCTGAACCAAAACCCGATGCGGCCCGCCTGCTCATGTTTGGTATACCATTGCGAGGTCAGGAATGTGAACCCTGGCGTTACTACGGCCTCGAACGCTCCAAGGAAAAACCGGACGACGGCGGCGCCCGCAAAATTGTGTACCGCCGCAAAGCACGTAAGCGTCACTCCCCACAGGATGATATTGAACGATGAATATTTTGCCAGGGGGAAGCGCTGCATTAGGTAACTGCTGGGGTATTCGACGATAATGTACCCTGGTGTGGTGAGTGACAAATCCAGCTGACACGAGGGTTCAGACATACCGAAGTAGAATATGCTCCCTAGCCACTGGTACTCAGTGCCTTTGAGGCTGAGGTCTGTCTGGAGACCCATTACGCTAGCATATGACAGCGTCGTTTCTATGCCGTTGTAAGCATCAGCAAGTGGATACGTCTATTATGACATTTGAGGAAAACGGCAGGTCATACTGTCTAGGAAGTTGAGGCCGTAAATCAAACATAGTAACTAGGAATACGCAAATTAAACCTAAGCCACAGCCACAGGACCAATTTCAAGGGGATAAACGCACTGGCAACAAGTTTCTATCGATAACCTTCAACAGCCTAGCGTTAGTAGCCGCGTCCATATCTCGCACATCAAGACCCTCCCTAACTTCGATCGCGCGCATCGCCTCATCTTCATCCGTCGAGAGCTTAGGTCGAACAATTACTTCGTCCGCCATGCTGAAAAGATATCAATGTGATATCACTCCGACAAAGGAAGCTCTAAGCTTAGTTATGCGAGCACCGGATACGACCTCAATGCAAAGATGAGTTGAGTCTCCTAATCCTTAAGCAGGGGCGGGAAGGGATTTAACAGCCATGATTGTTGACATGGAGGGGATGCTTTTTCGGCCATGCTTGGACCGTAAATTGGCCTGTTTGGCAGTTGGTGAGATTCTACCTTGCTCCCACCGATCTTGTGGCACGGATCTTGGTCCCACGGTCGGGCTGTCCTACCATTATGGCGCTATCGCTGGATTGGTTTGCCCTTCGGTCGTCAGCTTTTAGTGCATGCGCCGATGTGGAGTCGTTTTTCGCGGAAATGGAAAATGGGTCCTGATGGATTCTCACCCATAAATACTATCCGAGGTGGTAACGCTTACCTAGAGGAAATATATGCAGTCGCTAAGACCTAACTCGGGCAGTGGTCGCTTAAGTGATCTTCATACCCACACAAGGTATGATTTGCTTGGCATGTCAGTTTATTACAACCGGGTTGGCGTTTCTCGCAGGGAGTAGAAACACTAGTGTTCAGACGAACGAACATGTGAAGAGAGATATAAGGATCTTTATTGCATGAATGTAACCCTCTCTGAACGCTAAAAAGTCTAAGTCGAGTTGCTAATTCTGAAATTGTCGCTTCTTTATCCATACGCCTGCCCGTTATTGTGGTTGTAACCCTAAAGCCCAAGTTTGCCTTTGCCTTCCCAACAGCGCACGAAATCCACAAACTGTCGAACCAATGTTAAAGCCTGGATGTTCGATAAGCGCGGATCGCATAGACTGCGGTAGCGGCTGTTTAGACTATTATCGGTATCCATATTCATGTCATCGATGCATTCAGTCACGAACTCTCCTGTCTGTTCGAGGTGTAGACCGCCCATTATAGATTTATTCTCCCGATGTGTTTGGTATGTCCGAGTAGCTTCGAGGAGCATACGCCCTACGGGGCGTGTTTTAGTACCGGTCTTTGTAGGCTGTGTATTCCCATGGCAGGGATCACACATCCAAACAGGGGTATGGCCGGCTTGACGAACGGCCCTGATGAGCGGTGGAAGAACAGTAGCAACGTGGTCGGCACCGAACCGCGTGATAATGGTTACTCGACCAACGTTCTCTTGTAGATGAGGTTGGGGGCAGATGGTGTTGAGAAGCTCGACCAGTGTTGAATCGTCCATACCTGGCCCAATCTTAACACCAATCGGATTGCGTAGACCCCGGATGTACTCAACATGAGCTCCGTTCAACTGACGAGTGCGTTCGCCGATCCAAATAAAACTAGCGGACGTATTGTAACGCTCACGCGTCATAGCACTTTCATATGGGAGGTGAAGAGCCTCATGTGATGTGAAGATGGTCCCAGCTGGGCTTTCTAGTGGTGCAACATCTGTCTCTTCCGGGGTTAAGGGGAAAGTATACAGCGGTTGGTGTGAGCCGGGACTCCTAGTGGTCGGTGTGTTCTGGATATCCTTGATCATTTCAAGCGTGGTCCGAGAGTAAAAGTCCCCCAGTAGTAGACGATGAGGATCGGGACGTCTCTCCCCCAGGCTGGGTCCGTTGACATTATGTCCTCGGAAAGCATGGATTTTCGTGCCGTCACTCAATATCTCCCATGGGGATGATCGGGGCTTCGCGTATTGTCCAGCGATTCGACCCACTGTCACAATGGGTAGATCCAATCCTTGCGTGAGAAGATGCGACTGCTCCTGCAGAAGCTTGACCTTCTGTTGGATAATGTGTAGGCGTACGTCGTCAAAGTTTTCTGCACAGTCCCCTCCTTGGATGATAAAGGCCTTGCCCATTGCTGCAGCAGCAAAGTGGCTACGGGCGATCTCAATCTTCATTGGGTTGACAAGGGGTGGTAGCGAGGATATAGTGCTGAGGACTTCTTGTAAAGAATTTGGGTCGTCGTACTCCACAGCCTGGGCGATAACGGGTTTTGCAGCCCAGGACTGCGGAGTCCAAGTATCTTGTTGACAGTTTGCCATGGTATAGAAATGAATGATGAAGTCGAGGACCCGAACGGCGGTGTCTGTTGAGATCGGGTTGTTCACAATCGTCCTCTGATGCCGTACGAAAATGTACGAGGGCGATGTGGGTGAAGTAGGTTGTCTATTGAAGTAAATATACAAGGTCTATATATGCTCTTCTCTTATCCTGCACCTGCACAGGTGAGATTTAGTCGTCATCCAATGACCCTTATAGATAGCCAGACCCATTCGATCAGCGGAGGTGAATGGCAATCTTACAACAATTGTGCACCACGACACTGTGTCCTATACCGTGGGCTAGTGCTCACAACGTGCCATCTCCGAGGCTCAACTGGTCAACCTCCGACTCGCCAGTTGAAAGGCGAGTATTTGGGTAGTCCCCGCGGTATATCCTGCACGCCTTGTTGAATAGATCATTATCTCGCCCGCGTCTGTCGTGCCAATATGATTCCGACAAGGATTACCGCGTATAGATCACCAAAAAGTGTAAAGCAAATCCTTCGAATCCTTTGGGAACAGGGTCCGAATCCCATTCGCTTACTTCCTCTTATAGTTCCTGCGCCCGGGCGCTGATGTCCCACTAAGTATGCAAGACTCCCCCCTTGCTCCGCAACCAACATTTGGTCGATACGGAGTGATCTAGCTAACGAGGACGTTGGACCCCACGCGGTTTGACGCTTGGCCATGCCGTCCTAAATGGGGGCCATGCAAGATGCAACAGGAATACATCGTAAGTCCGACGCTTAATTGTCCTCAGGAATTGACTTTCCATGGTGTCTTCCATACTATACTCTATATACCATACCCTATAAGGCAGGTACTACATCGACGGACTATACTAAGTCTATTTCCAAGGTGTAGTACACGCCACATCTATATTTCGAACGCCACGATGCTTAATATCTCGGGTAAACTCACTCAATAAGTGCAAATTATTGCTGGATTCCGATTGGTCCCCTCGCATCAGCTAACTTATTCCGTCAGACCCATATAGAGTACTGATTGTCAGGGTTTCCTAAGGAAAAGTCGATTCCTGGTCGGTCAAAGTCTGCCACAGAAGCAAGGTACGATTAGCCACGCGGGTTCGGTACGCTTGCACTAATGTCGCCGGGTTGTCTAGTCGGGATGTCCTAGTTACCGTGGTGGTAAGGATAGATGCTTCTTTGCCAGTCGCGCAGAAGCACAATCGATGGCTCAACTCATGCCCCAAGCGAACGGTGTAGATGTACTTTCTCCCCATTCCCGCCGTATGACTGTACGTCCATCCTCTACAGAGCGATGTAATGGTTGTTATAGTCTTACGAAATACGACTCTGCGATCCCCGTCTTCGTTGGGTACCAACTCGGGGCCAGTTTGCCAGATATGCAGTTGCCTTATTGAGGCCACATTCACATTTCGCCTTGCTTCGGTCGCACTTAACGAACTCGCATAGTTCGGAGCTTCAGCTCATCTTGAAGCCTCAGAGTATGCATTCTCAATTACCATGTCAAGTTTCACTCTCCTTGTGGCCGCCTGACGCATGGGATGCGATCCCGCGTCTAGTCTCGAGGACATAATTCCGGTGATCCACCCAACGTAGAGTATGTTTTGAGCCTCCATCTCGCTTGTACTCGTCATATTGTACTCAGGACATTCCTATTTGCTCTGCTGCTTAGTCAGAGATCGATCGTCCAGAGGTCGGGGCTGGATGGCTCGGAGCAGATTGGTCTCGAACGCAACTCCGAGAGCCTATCTCAAGACCACTGTAGATCGACGGATAAAACCATCACGTTTTGCGCAACAAGTTTGAGAGAGATTTGGGATTTGGGGTTGAAGAAGCTTCGTATATATGTTCAGTGCCTGAGTTCTGACGACACTTTGTTAGTTGCCATCTCTTCTCGAGATTTGTTATCCTTCTGGGAATGCCTCTTCTACCGACAGCAGAACCATTCACGCTCTCTCGGTTCAATTCCGAAATACCTTGAATACCGAAGACCCTCCTGTGTATAAAATGTGCCGGGAAAGTACGATCGCGTGCTGAATTGTCTGTCAAAGCGTGAGGGGGGCGAGACACGTGCATCAAAAGCCCTGAAAGAAGCACCCTCCCCCCATGCTCATTTCTCTATTGATTGTCCAAAAGACCAGCGATGGCGTCTTCACCCCATCCGTCCCACAGTCTCCGTGCTGATTTGCCCCTCTTCGCCCACTAGTTACCCTTGAGGCTCGCGGTTTTGCCTGTGCTGCATTGGCTTGCGCCGTGGCGTATCGATATTTCCGGGCATATCAGGAGGGATTGTGCTTGGGTGATCGGCAGGCCACCCAACGGCGGCACCATGCGACAGCAATGACTATTTGTGGAAAATGCTGTTAGTTGATGATTAGCAATGAATGCCTGCATGGCGTTGGATATCGATACGCTGAGCGTCGTGGATTGCTTACCCAATGTTGTTTTTCATGATGACTATTGCGACCACCCAAGCAATTTAACCCGCCAGATCGCTCCGAGCTGCTTATCTGCAGAGAAATGGGACTCACCATGTGAGCTATTTGGGACTAGCACTAAGGCCAAGGGGGCTGAAAAACCAATTCTCGCTGAGCACGTTCACGGCGGGTCCCTAGTCGCAGTCTTTAGTCGGAGGTAGTGTACCAATACCACGCCTTGAAATTGCTGGCCGCCTCCCTCATGTTTCATGCATCTGCAGACCTACTACTAATTCATTTGGAATTAATAAAGAGACACAATGATACCGTTGGAATTCTTTCGGGTCTGGCCGTTCAGCCCTCCTGGCGCTAAACTTGGCCAGGTTTAAACTCACGCCCACACCTGCCGTACATCGCGAACAATTTGATTGCGCGCACACCACAAGATTCGACCCGTGACACCTGGTCCATACATACATCCATTCATCCATACACCGCTGAAATTAAGCCCGTATTTGGCGATTGCGGCCGCCCGGCAGCACTCGGCCGTACGCAAACAACGACTTCTTCATGACCGACCTTTGTGTCTGGCCGCCTAATTGTCTGAGGTGTGGATCGAGCTGGGAAGCTGGGGCTCCACTGGTGACTAAGTCAAGCGCCCACTTAACTTCTCCAATGTGACCAGGTTAGTGTCTTAGGGTTTCATCCGCCGTGGCTGGATCAACGGATCAATCTATCCGCAGCTCGCTGCCCGTTCGGTCCCACGAATGATCGGTCACCGATGTACCTCCGCACTGGTCCCGTTCTGGGACCGCATCAACTCTAAGTACCGCTGGATATGCCCGCGACGAGGCACAGGTGCGAGCGGGTATGGCGCCGCTCGCGATCTAAACATGAAGGATCCGTGGAATGGTTGCGCTTGGCCCTGTTTTTCCCGGCTACGTGCCGAGGATGTAATTTCGGCCAGAGCCACCGAGGTCAGCCTCATCACAGCAACGAGTCGGCCCTTCCGTGGAGAACTGGTGCAGTCCAGAGGAGAAACGGATCGGAGATAGCATTTCGGCAGAGCGAAAATATGGGGAAAGATACTCGCGTTTGGGAATTACGGCCCAGTATCAGACCATGTTTGCTAGGGTGCTTTGGGAATCAATCATGCAGCAAGGAGCCGCCTCTTGGTCTGGTGGGCAGGAAAGATAACGCTGGTGAAGTGTTAGACTATGTATGTTTCCTTAGCCTCAGCGCTAATGGTTGTGCATGGGAAACCGAGCGAGACAATTAGCCAACGAATGGCAGACGTGCCTTTCTCCAGTCTCTGACTCCTTTTCCCCCTGTATCGTTCGGTCTTGGGTCTCCAATTCTTGTCTAGACTGATGCGACTCTGTTTTAGCAGGGATATGGGTATGTCTGCCAGGTCGCTTACTGAGCCATGGTACAGAGTAGCCGCTGTCAGGTGGAACGAATGCCGGACCAGGGGGGAGACAAATAACGATTAACAAATAATAATCCAAATAGGAAAACGCTGTCACCACCACGATGGGTTTTTTTCTTCCCGGCAGGATATATCGAGAGGAGGCTCTCGATTAGATCTGCCATTCTGCACCACAGAGAGGGATCCAAGCCTGAGCTAATAGATTCTCGGTTAGCAAGCATCAGCCGCATTAAGGTATAGATAGCTAAGAGCCTATGGTAAAAATCCGAAACATGATGAATAATATTGATAAAATATCCCTCTTCCAAAGACCAAAGGAGCGCCAGAAAGTCTAATCTCGGTAAAATAAAATAATAGTAATAAGTAAAAGTTTTTTTTTTAAAAAAAAAGAAAACAAAAATATGGAAAAAAAAAAAAAAAAAAGGGAAACCATAATAAATGTTTGCATTAAAACTCGTAAGACGAGAAACGAACACTTCAGCGCCGCAAAATCCGTCTGACAGATCGTCTTGTTCATGCAGATAATATTATTCAAACCGTCTAGCTTGCGGTCAACCCCGATAAAAAAATTCAAGCCAAATAAAAAAAAAAAAAGGATTAAAATCCCCGAACCCAGTTGCTCATCCTCGGATACCACCAAAGAGAAAAGAGCATGGCGATGGCACTAACCTAGTAACTGACTGACTGACTGATTTGCTTCGCTTTCTCCTCACGGCCAGATTTCGTGCTATCTGTTGCCCATACTTATCCCTGCGACCCCTCGTGTTTTTTTTAATTTATATTTTCCCCCTGGCCTTGTTTTTGATCTCACACCATTTGCCGTTCTTGGGTTGGAAATTTCCTACGGGCCTGCCCTCTAAACTGCTCGGGAGTTCCTTCTTATACTCCCCACTGGTTTGGACGGTGTGTGTTATACGCGCACATGTACAGTCGGTTACCATTCAAGAACCCTCGATGGCGGTCCTAGTAGAGGATCGGATGAACTTCGAGACCTCAGTGCGCTCAGTGGAGACGAGAATGTCATCGACTTCAGAAGACATATCCCCCATGGCCCAGACAGGGTCGCCCACGGAAGATTTCCGGTGCGGCATTTGCAATAAAACCTACAGTCGACGTACGCACACCTTCTAGAGCATCCATACTCGGTGACGTGTAGAGACACATGGAGACAACAGGTGTCTATGTTTTCTAATGAACATACTAACAAGCACGCAGGCGACCTTCGCGACCGACATCGGCGACGATGCATCAAAACGGCGGGCCAAGAGCGCCTATCTAAGCGCAAATCCTGCGAGATATGCGCACAGAAGAAGCTGCGGTGTTCCATGACTCGGCCCGCCTGCACCCGTTGTGTGCAAATAGGGACCCCGTGCCACTACCCCCCGTCGTCCATTCCTCCCCGAATCCCTGAGCCGCAGGACAGTCCTCCTCCCACCGGTACCACTTCGGTCGCATCCTCCATCCATACTCCGGCCTCCGCGTCGACCCAGTCAAGCATCTCCTCCAACGCCATGGTCCATAATATGACTGCCGACAACAGTTCCTCGGCCATGGCGTTGGACGATGTACCCACTACGATGGCCGGGCATGCAGCCAGGAACATGCCCATGCCCAACCAGCAACCCACTACCACAGCCAACCACTATGACCCCATGACCGCCACGGCATGGAGTCCCTTCGGAACGTCGAACATGGACTCAGTGGTGCGGGCGTTGGACGGGAATCTGTTCTGCCATGGTGGTGCCCTGCCTTGGGGCGATGACTTCAGCTCGCTGGCCGACCCTATGTCCGTCGGGAGTGCCTTTCCCGGCGGCATGGAGGACTCGGCCGCGCCCGCATCATCATACTTCATCCCGCTGCATGAGATATCAAAACCCGTTGCATCGCTGGAGGCTCCCCCGCCCGGTCCGATGACAGTAGACAACTATAACAACACATCCCCTTACAATGTTCCCTCGTTACCCTCGCTATCCTCCACCTCCTCGGACAGTGCATGGCGTGACGGCTCGACCCGCGGGGACGAAGTCGACATAACGGCCCTGATTATGCGGAATAACAGCCCGCCGCGATTAATCTTAGGCCACAATTTCATTCCCAAGCTCGGCACCCTGTCGAAACGAGAGACCGATGATACATACCAAGACCTCTTCGCGCTGCTTCGCGGATACCCGGGTCTGATTCTCGATCGAGATTTCTGGTCGCCATTCGTCCACCACCGTCTGTATCGCTGCTCTATGGGTGGCATGGCCGAGCCACTGGGTATTGCTTTGGCGTGTGTTTCGGCACATGCCAGTTCGGTCAAGTCGAGTCATGGGTTCGTGGACCGCATGATTAACGAAGAGCGGGAGAAGCTTGTCCGTAACTTTCATCTTCATATTAACGATATTCCGGAGACATGTCTGGCTGCCGTGCACGCCGTCTGTGTGTACCAAATCTTGGGACTCTTTGGGGACAACTTCATACCCGCGGCCATTAAGCCCCACGCTCCCAAGGAGGCCACCGAGCGAGGACGCGAGGAAACTGAACGGGCTGCCGAACTGCACAGTTCCTTTTTGCTGAAGGTAAGCTCCTTATATAGAATCTTTTTCTGTCATACTCGGCATCTTTCGTACACTGCGCTAGGACACCATCCTTGCCTTTGGGCTACTTTAATAACGAATCATAGATGATCCGTCGGCTCTACAAGATGAATCAGGAAAGTATGCAGATTCACCACACTGATGAGAATGATTGGACGCGGTGGAAATTCACTGAATCTCTCCGTCGGAATCTCTTTTTCGTCAACATGATCAATATTCTCGGAGCAAAAGCGCGCAAGCTCAACGAGCACTACTTCGAACCATTGGGCGACGAAATCGTTCTCGATCTACCACTTCCGGCCCCGGAATTCATGTGGAGGTGCTGTAGCGAAGAAGAGTGGCTAGTGGCCCGGGAACAGACGATGGGACAACCGGCCACTTCTCTTAAACTACCCGACGGCGTTCAGTGTCCTACCGGGCCCCGAACCTTGCGAGAGATGCTAGAACTAGACAAGGCGGGAACCCTGGACGTTTCCACCTTGTTACCAATTACTCGAATGATTTTGGCTTGTTCAAAGGTTGCACCCAAGGGCGATTCGCTTTCTCGGGGATTATGATTTACGTCCCCAGTTAACTACGTTCCTTTATTTCTTTGAATCTTTGCATGGTGGATGTATACGAGTTCGACTTTGTACACAGATTGATGACTGGGCTGGTTGCTTGCTTATTTACGACTTCTTTATAATACCAGTATATACTTCTGCTACATTCTTAGCTAGATTTCAGCAATACGTACTGTTAGAACTCTGCTCTTCATTTTGACAGCCTTAACCTATGGTTTCGGGGAGTATATGATGTGGAAGTCTACTCAATTCGTACTATGTCGTATGCTATACAACTATCCCAGTATCTAACTATACAGCTGTACAAGCTCCTCTACGTCCGAACATTTGTCTGGTCTAGCGGTAGTTTGTCAATAGACAACTTCTCTCCGCGACGCCAGATCCCGGATATATCTGGCCATCACGTGAATCGGAGAAAGGTGGTCTTGCTGTCTTCCAGCCATACAGACACGACTAATGGCTCCGGACAATGTTGGTCGGAAGGACGGGTCTCTCCGAGGGAAACGGTTAACCTACCTTACAGTCGGGCGAACCTTGGCCCAGTTCTATGGCGTGCGATTGCTTGGCTTTGGATTCATGTGAATCGGCGCCGCGGTTTGTGGCCCTGCGTTTGGATGTATGGTACGTAGTGTCTTGCTATGCCTGTCTTGCTACAAATATACTTAAAAGCACCATTGATTCTCGCAATTATTATAGAATGCTATCTTGACTTTGGAGCAGTCTCAACAGCTATACTTCCGCTGCAACAGTATAACCTGTCACGTGTCGTCTTGGGTTGTGGATCATAGGGCTTGGATTGTGACCTGCCTTGGATTGTCTGCGGTCTCCATAGTCAGCACTACTACTTACTATTTACTGCTTATGTACTAGGGCATTGTCGTATGATAGTATAGGGAAGAATGGGTCTCGATGAATATACAGTCGGATACGCGGAGAGGCTGGGGGCCAGATACAACTGTGGGATACGGTGGGAATCCCTGTATGAGGCAATTTCTTATTAATGGGAGTGAGAAAACGTTTGCTCTCGGCTCGTTGTTGTCTTGTAGTGCGCTGGACTACGTTTCAGTCGTGTTTTGTTTTGTTAATGTGTTAGAAGAATTGTGCGTGAAACAGATATATATGTCTGCGAGAACAACCTGTAACATATCATGCTGTGCGACTTTTCCTATCTTAGGTTGAGCTAAAGACTTTCCTCGCTCGGTAACATTTCAATTGAATATAATGCATCTTCATATAATCATTACAAGAGCCTCATCGCAATTGGATATCACTGTAATAATGTCTCAACCGTTACCTACATGCATGTCAGGAACTATATCTAGATACCTCGGTGGCCCCGGGATCAAGACCCAGCAAATAGCCAAGAATAGATAATGCCCTTCCTTGTCTCCTAAAGGAAAGTCTAGCAGCCAAAGGTGTTCTCTGGACATAAGTTCCGAATTACTAACCGGGCGAGAGAGTTCGACCCTAGCAGAACAGCGACAAATGTCGTGAATTTTCTCGAATAAACCTAGCCAAGAATAGTGTTCTACAACAATGCACTCAGCAATCAATATCCCAGTCTAGTCGCAACCTAAGAGATGACCACATGGCCACGTTGTTCCGCTCATCGCTCGCTCTCCCGCTCCTTGGTAACGGATACTACATCGTATCTTCAATGCACCAGACGCGCAATGAGCGCCAACTAGTAGCTCTCAGTTATGCACTTTAATTGTCCACATATATACCAGCTTGGAGTGCGAGAGTTTCGTCCGTGCGCTGGTGTTCTCTGTTTTACTTTGCCGAGTTTGATGCGTTGTCCTTTTTCCTCGCATGGTCAGCGACGATCATTATAATAAGCTGCACATGGCTCGAAGGTGTGTAACATGGCGCTAAGCCATGTTCTAGGCGAAGTAAATTAGAATGTATCATTTTTAGCTAAGCTAATGTCTCGGTGTGGGCTGGACTATCTGTGCGTAGGTTTGCAATGTACAGGGTGAGATGAGGATACCCTCAGCTTAGCCGGAGATAGGACTTCAGGGATATCTTCGACCGAAGATAAGCGCTTGTGTTGAAGGAAGATCTGATGCAATTTCTGTCGCCTAGGATTGATCCTATGGTTGTATTATAGGGCTATGGGGAAATTTCGACTGTAGGTCAGGCTGATCTCCGAGGATATAGCGACTAGACGCCGCAACGGTCGCACTTTACATTGGCGTGTGGCTGCGTCTAAACAACAAATTGCGATCGGGGAAATGCCACGAGGAAGCCAAGGTTACATGTTTCATGAAGATCTGAGGCTGTGCAGTATCAACCATGACCTGACAAATCTCCAGACTGGCCGGGAGAAATACGTTTGACAGCTTGGCGACGTACTCGTCCAACCAAAACGGACATTAATCTCCGGAGCGATCGTGGAGATCTAGGCTTGGATCCTTCAGAGAAACTGCACGCCGTGGACCCTCATCGCTCGTTGGCGTCCAATCAGCGCGGCTTAGTGAGACCAAGGATTCGGACTTCAATGGCTCGGTCTGCACTTGCTGTGCGAATATTCAGCTGTCGGGGTACTTGGACCTAGATCTCAGCCTGTGCTAGGGTAGGATCAGTATCACCGAGAGGCTTAGTTGCATGGCATGATAGGAGAAAGGGAACGGTGATCGGTGGCACGGATGGAGTTGGTTGGTAAATCGTTTCAATGGGGTCGTCAGTGATATATAACTTCATGGGAAACTCGAAGATGTCATAATGATCAGCAACAAGCTCCAGCTTCAACAATAATCAAGTTACTAGAACACGATTTACATCATACCGCATTGTAAGACCTGATCATTTCTTGATCTAGCGTCTCAGTCTTATTGTCTTACTACCCTCCTATCTTCTATACCGCCACAATGATCTTCAACTCCAAACTTCCCCTCCCTGCCGTTCCCTCGTGCGATGCATTCAACTATATCTTCCATCACGGTCGCAGAGATTATTCCACAGACCGGGTACTCTACCGAGTAGATGGTTCCGATGAGACCTTGACACTTGGTGAGCTCGAGCAGAAGAGCAGACAGTTTGCCGATGCCATTCGTGATTACTATGATATCAAGCCTAATGATGTCGTTGCTATTCTCGCTAAAGATAAGGTATGCGGTCCTTCTAGTATACAATACGACCTTCAAACTCATGGTAAAGGTAGATCCAATATCCCATTGCCTACTATGGTGTTCTTGCAGCTGGTGCTGTGGTTGCTCCCATTCCCGTACAAAAAGGGATGTCTGAAACCGACATCGCTGCTCGTCTTGAACAAGCCAAAGCCAAACTATTCATTACAGACTCAGAACTGCTCCTCCTGGCCGAATGCGCCTCCGTGCTGGCTGGTTGTGTCTCAGTGATGACCTTGGATGCCAACACCGAAAATTGGCCTTCCATTGAATCTCTCCTCCCGATGGGCAACCCTGACGCCCACGTTTTCGAATTGAAGACCCCACAAGAAGCTGATGAGTGCAACGCTTTCATCAATCGAACTAGCGGCTCAACAGGCTCTATGAAGTCCGTCCTGACTAGCCACGCCCACTACATCGCCACCATGGAAGCCACAGTGGGCACTATTCCCGCCGATACGGATCCAGACCGGGATGTCTGGGCCTCGCCTCTTTCGCTGGGATTCTTCATTAACGCCAAGCTCCACATGGGCTTGAACATCCTACTGGGTATCCCTGTTGTGCTCATGCAACACACCCTTGACGAGACGACTGTCGACATCGTTGCCCGCCACCGCATTAGCTTCCTCTTCATCACCCCACCCATCGCTGCTCGTCTCGCTCGCGCTGATCTCCGCCACGTGGATGTCTCCAGTGTGAAATGGCTCCTGACAGCCGGTGCCCCTATGCACGAAAACCTCCGCCGCACTGTTTCCCGGCAATTTGGTGGCGTACATTTGACTCTCGAGTGGGCCACCTCCGAAACCATGCTTCTGGCCATGCAGGTGGACGCGTCTTCCAAGCAGCCCGGCTCCAGCGGTACCCTGGTAAACGGCATGCAGGCGAAGGTGATCAGCACCGAGACGGGCCAGGAGTGCAGCTACGGCGAGGAGGGCGAGATCCTAGTCCGTAACGCCATCGCCCGGTTCAAGGGGTACAAGGATAATGAGGTCGCGAACCGTGACTTCGACGCCGAGGGCTGGTTCCACACGGGCGACTACGGATACCTCGATCAAGACTGCAACGTCTACATTGTGGACCGGATCAAGGAGCTCTTGAAGGTCGGTGAGGGGTACGGCTCTCACGTCTCTGCCGCGGAGATCGAGTCCGTCCTATTCGAACACCCAACCGTATCAAGCGTGGTCGTCGTTGGTGTCCGCAACGCCGAGGTCCAAGTCGACGAGCCGACAGCCTTCGTCATCCTCAAGGCTGAATATCGCAGTAAGGCGGCCTATATCACACGCGAGATTGAGCGGTACGCTCAGGCTAAGCTTACGGGTCTGCGCCGGTTAACTGGTGGCGTGCATTGTGTCGCCAGTTACCCTACCACTGGCTTTAAGGTTAACCGGAGGGCACTTAAGTCCATGGTGCCGCCGAAGAAGGCTATGAAGTCCGTTGTTGAGTCTTGTTTGATCCCTGCTATCTCTGCTATCTCTGCGTGTAGGATGGTATGACTTGTTGGGCTGGTCGGTGCTTCTTTTTGATTGGTTTCTTAGCTGGAGTTGGATGGGGTTTAGACTAGATCTCTTGTCTTTTCATTGTGTTTTATTTAGACGTCCTTTATGATACCTATAGACGATGACATGACTTATGAATAAAGTCCTTCAGACATATATTTTTTGGTTTCTTTTCTTCTTTTCTTGCTGTTTTCGTAAACGCTTCTAGACATGGCAACACTGCTAGCAGCGTTGGACTCTTTTAAATGTAGGATTCTTGTTTTGTGTGGTTCTTCTTTACCCATATTGTTATTTTCCCTTCCTCTTTCCCACTCAACTGCACGGCAATAGTTGATCTCTTTTCTTTTCAATTTTCTCAATCCTTTTTTTCTTCTTCCCTTCTACTCCACGCGACTAATTTCGTCACTACGACTACGCTGTATTGTTTCATTACTCGAGATCCCAGGGTCCCTTGACCAAACAAGTACGCACCCCTACTCACGAGCACGATCTATCACGAAAAAAGTATACGTAACGCGGCATTCAGCCTCAAGTCTCATGTAATACAAGAAAACCCGTCATACTTGGACACCTAATAGAAAAGCAAGAGAAAAAAAAAAAAAAAAAATTGTTAACTAAGCTGGATCCATCGCTGCAAAACCCGGCGACTGGATTACTTTGGAATTCTCACCCTCAGAGTAAATATCGCCATTATTTTGGCTATGTAAGACTACTCAGATGGGGTTTGTGGGAATAGGTGCAAGGTATACATGGGATGACCCCTGAATAAGTCATACTCGTTGTGGTTCTTTACTTTGAAAGCTGGTCTGCTTACGATGATGTGTCTCCATCTAGAATGTTGTCATTATCTTACTTTCGTAGGATCACATAAAAATCATGATATATCGCAGGCTACTGGAACCAAGTATGCACAAAGGAAGAAAAAAAATAAAACGAAGGCCAAGTAGATGGTAAAAGAGGGAAAAAGGGGCAAGAGAATGAACTTTACGTTCGTCTTAAAATATGCCCTTCAGTCCTCCCCTTTTGAACCCACCCCAAATGACAAACTTCGGCTCATACCCCTTCCCCGAGCGCTCGGCCTGCTCTAGTTCCTCATCGATCGGCAGCAACACCACGTTCTCGGGGTACAGCTTCCCCAGAAGAGCGAGCGCAACGGTCGGATCCTCAACCGGGATGACATGTAATCCGCCGTTCTGCGCCGTGATCAGTCCCAGATCTGGCTGGACGAGAATGTCGGATGCGGAATGCAAGATAATGTTTTGGTTGTAGAATCTCGCTGGCATCTCCGTCTCTGCTTCGTACGAGTACCGCAGTCCTTTCGCGATCTGGCCAACGTCCACTCCCGTTGATTCGCCGTTGGCGAATTGCAGACGCAGTTCGAGGCCCCGGACGGAGGAGGGTGATGTTGCTGGGAGCAGCTGGACGCCGGCTGTTTGCACTTTGGCCGATTTGACCTGCCAGTCTGTAGGGTACGCGGTTGAGTGCGTCATCCGTCCGGCGGAGATCTCCACCCGCGGCGCATCGTAATAGTCAGTGAATTGGTAGTCGAAGAGGATCTCCGATGTCGCGGGGTCGATCTTGGAGGGCATATACCGTAGCAGATGGTATGGTATTGCCCCACCAGCCAGGAGAGCAGGGAGGATGATGCCATGCGCGTACTGAAAGCCGTACCCACCCGTCTGTGTGATGGGGAGGTCCGGGGCGAGCACCGCCCGGGCCAAGGTTATGATTGAGGCCTGCGTGACGCGCCGAGTGAGCACGCCGGTGATGAATCGTGCGCGCGGGCCCTCGAGGTGCCGGATTCCGCGAGCCTTGCCGTCAATTGGGATCTGGACTGCGTCGAAGTTCTGGAACGGGAGCAGCGCGTCGCGCAGGATGATCATTTGGTGCATGTATTCGTTCAGCAGCTGCATGAGGTGCGGCTGGCTGCGACGGCCGAACATTAGGTTTGCGTTTTGTTGGAGGAGAAGATGGCCCTCGCAGGGACTTCGGAAGCTGAGTTCCGGGTCGTATGGGCCTCCTGTGTACTCGCGCGCCCATTGTACCAGGGCGCGGCCGATTCGGCGCGCTTGGTCTCTGATTTCTCGTCGGCTGATGTCTAGGATTTCTTCCGGTAGTGGAAGTGATGATTCCCGTGTGTCTGTTGCTAGGTTGGCCGCGATGTTGTCGAGTAGTGCCGTGCGCACGGGTGTGGTATTTGGTGAGTCGGGCCCCAAATGATGCAGCACTGTCTCTAGCAAGGGCGCAAAGGATCGGACGAGCTGGCGAGGCGTGTACACTCCCGCGGGAATGGACCAGCTTCTCGATGGAGGAATCTGGGGGTCGGAGGCCTGGGTGACACGCTGATTGAGTGTAAGAATTTCGGGATCCGCGAGGCTGTACCGGGAGGCCTCAGGTGGAGGGGCGATAGCCATCTCGACAATTGTTGACAGAGACATGAGTCGAAAGAACAGCGCTGTCAAGTTCGGCAGCTGGATTGGGAGAGGGCAGCGGAGAGGGCGACATGATGATGGCGCGACAGCGGCATTCTAATAGGAACGCGGAGAGGAATTGCTGTGAAGAATCTCTCCGCCGGTGTTTATAAGGACCTTACATCAGAGCGAAGTATTTTGTTCGAGGCTCGCCGGAGAAGAGTTGACCAGAACGGCGGTTCAGCGTCGGGGGAAGGTGGATATGACCAGCGATCTCCGATAATGTTGCACCATCGCCGAGCGAGATATTTAAAGGGGAACGTTTTCCCCCTTCGGAGATCTGCCGACGCACTAGATTCTTAGCGTCAGCACGTCACGTTTTCCAGATTTCCTCGTATAATTAGTATTCTTACTAAACATGCAGTCTGGCTGTAATCATCCCATCTCTTTTTCGCTCCGACAGCGTCCACGAATAAAGCACACAAATTATGCCTTCGGAGTCCGCTGTATTCACAGGTACAGAAGGCCAATATCTCTTGCCTCATCACGTTGCCGAACTCGATCGGCTCCGTCGCCAACATCAGCATTACTCAGCGGCCTCGGGCAATGTCCTCCTGGGCTTCGACCTGCCCCCGTCAACAGACCATCCCTTGCGAGTACTCGATAGCGGATGTGCCGATGGTACGTAGCCAGCTCGTAATGATGGACCCTACTGAACAGTGTAGGGACTTGGTTGCGTGAGATGGCTGCTCAGTATCCTGAATATACGTTTGCTCTCCATGGCGTGGATATCGCGTCTCACCTGTTCCCAAAGAACGTAGATCTTGACCTTCGTCAGCATGATGTCCGGCAGCCATTCCCGGATGGGTGGGAGTGGAAAGGCTCGTTCGATTTTGTCCATCAGCGCTTGATGGTTTGGGCTTTGAAGAAGGTCGAATGGCCCCAAGTAGTGCACCATTTGCAGTCTCTGTTAAAGCCCGGTGGAACGCTCCAGCTGGTTGAGTGCCAATGGCTCTTTCCAGAGCGCTGGGACGACCACCCTTTAGAGCGTCGACTAGGGTTGACGCAGGTTTGGGCCACTGAAGGGGCGGGCATGAATATCCATCTCGCCGATAAACTAGAACCTCTACTAAGGGCGGCTGGGTTAAAAGGAGTGACAACTGTGCGATATCCTCTGCCATATGGCGCCAAGGTTAAGGACCCCGCCAACCGGGATATATCGGCGGAGTTATGGGTAGAGAGCTTCCGGCATCTGGCTAAGCGGATGGGAGGTATTTATCTCCTCTGACCTTTTTCTTTTACCAAGTAGGCTTACAGATATAGATGATGGTATCCCAGGTGTAGCGAAGACCCCAGAAGAATATCATGACTTTTTGGACCGGTTAGTGGTGTGGATGAAGAAGGATGGCTATGTACCGGAACTTCGCATGGTATGTGGTCGAAAGGCATAGTTTTGCTTGGGATCACAAATAATGACACAGAAAAAGCAACACGATCATATCATATATCCTCCCTAGGCCTTTTCTTCCGTGCTTTCTCCGCTAAAAATATGGATTGGTGTCCTCGAGCGACGTTAACAACTATCCCCGGAATGGCAGCCTGATAGCACTTATCGGCAGCTGCACAGTCTAAACAACTTTCGCCACATGTTGGACAACATTCTCCTCCCCAGGCTGGCTCTGCGTGTACCGCGCATTGACCTTTAGCAACCCTTTCACCATTTTATAATCATTCACGCCAATAGGTAAAACTCCGTCAGGAATATACCACTGCCCACCTTCCTTGTACGGCGGGGTCGTAAGCGAGCCTTCGTATTTCATGATTGTGCTAGCATAAATGAGGCTCTATAAGGCCTCGAAGGGCACATTCCCTGTTCGACTTCTTGAGATGGCCCCTTCTCGTACGCTGTGAATAAATTGAAGAGACCATGGATGGAAGGAAAGACATCTTTAAACTCGGATATCTCTCGTAGTACGCCTACAACCACTATTTCGATTTCTGACTCATTGTTATCTCATTGTGCGGGAAGCTAGATTTGAGAATTGCATACCACCGTCTTCATTATTCTTGAAGACAAAGTGAGCCTCCATAGGGAAAGACTCGTTCCTAACCTGATGTTCGCTCAGAGTATAGAAGTGAGGGCTAGACCAGGTAGTACTTTACCGCCCCATCTTGCAGGTAGCCACCCGAGTAAGCAGATTGCAGCCCTGGGCCAACCATCCTGGAAGGCGTCTTATTCAAGTCCGATACGCTAACTGTGACCCTTCCCGCGTTTGCACCCTCGATAGTATCCGGGTTGATGTTAATGGGCGATTGAATCCTTCCTCGAGCGCACGCCGCGTTAGCCGTTGGGTCCAATGCATACCAGGCAAGAGGGCCCCGTTGCTAGTGTAATTGAATCTAAGCTTCTTGTCTGGTACCAGACCTGGTTCACTCGTAGAAACCTGGGCCGTGAATATCGCCAGGACGGGAATGATTGTTCCCATTGCCACCATAGGGGGCTCCGGGTAATGGATAGAGTAAGTTGAAGCTAATGCCTTTCTTCACAAATAAAATCTCTAAAGTTGATATTGGATCATCATATGTAGATGTCCTCATTACGTGGCACGGACCTGTTATATTCACTATTCATATATCGGAATTATTGCTACATCCACCCCTTTTCACCGTGTTGCGTGGCTATATACGGCGTTTCGACAAAGAGAACTATTGCCATTAGTTCGGGAATAACCCCTTTGTAGGAAGGGAGATGTGACAAGCCAAGACACAATTCAATAAATCTCACCTCACCATCCGCGAGATCAAGGCACATTGGGCGTTGGGGCAATGGAGGGTGCGAATATTGAAGAATAATATATTTAGTCTTGTGGCATCTTCATCCACCAGTAGACAGATGAATAGAGGGCCTCATGAATTAGATATGATTGTAACAAACATGGGAGAATCAGAGTCAATCAAAGAACCAGACCAGGTCTATCTCTGTTGAATATAGTATATAGCAAGAAATTAATATAGATACTAACATAAAATTAATATAAAGAGTCGAATTAATAAACAAATGCTTCTCTGAACCATATCTCATTAGGAGCGTGTATGTCGTCTTACATCGGAATTTTAGAAAAGGTTTGTACCATGCCCAGTTCTGGTACAGGAGGTCAGGTTTCACTATCGGACTCTCGAGCCTGCTGCTTAGCATCATAAGGCTAGTACACAGACTATTTTAAGCGTGTCAGGTCAAAGCGCAGGTTCTTATCTACAAGCAGCCCCGATCCTGCTTATAAAGGACAAGATTGGAAAAGAGCAATGCACCCTTATGTATAGTCTAGTGGCGTGGTGGGATGTAATAACAGGACAGGGCAGGTACACAATGATGTCCATTTTCGACACGGCACTACTTAAGAACTCTGATATAGTCACCTTGTCAATACAGTACTGTTTTCCGCTGTAAGCATGTTCCTCCTTTGGTTACCCAAAACATGACTGCAACTACTCTACATAACACGTCACCTAGCGGGGCTGTTTTTAACGGGATAAGACAGCCATGCAAAAGCCTCTTCAGAGCAATTTTAAGATCTCCATCTCACTCGCATGTTGATGGGGTCTAGTCCCTTCCCAGAATTCTCATCATTTGATGTCAAGTGTGATAGGGTGCACTGGAAGGTTGCTGTCCCTTATCTAGTTCATCAACCGTCATCTGTGATAAGCTCAACTAAGCTCCGACAATACGGGTGTTGTAATGGCGCGGGGAAGTCTACTGAAAGGCCGGACGCACCCGGGACCCCTTAGGCAATGTATCAGTAATTTAAAGTCGCTGTTGGTTACTCAGAAACAACGCGGGACGAGCTCAACCAGTTTGCAAAAAAATGGGTGGCAAAGATTAGACTTTTTGCTCAGCGCAGTGACCCTTAGTATACGCGCTTTCTATCCTGGGTTTACCGACTAGATGAGAATCAATTGCGCTAATACACATTCATTTCAACGTATTCACAGCTGAAACGAGACGATCTAGCGAGCCACCCTTTTCTCTTCCCGTTATTGATCCTTTTTTTCAGCCCCTGGTACCTGGCCTTGGCTTGACTGGGAGCGATGCCAGCTTTACCCGTGTGAAACGCGAGTTGACGCACTGCGCAAGAAACCACCTCACCTGTACAAAACGCGATATTTCACAATTGCCCGCAGAGTCATTAATGTAAGCCCCCATGACGATCTCAGTGCTGACGTCAGACTCGTCGAGCCCGCACGCAAGCTTGATAATTACGTTTGCCTAAGTCACTGCTCCCCGGAGGGGGGGTTGCTGATATGACAAACAAAGAAATCATTTCCCAGCGGAAGACCCGTATACCATACAGGGAGTTGTCCTTGACTTTTTAAGATGCAGTGGTCACTTGTCGCAAACTTAGCATTCGTGGGCTGTGGATCGACTCTCTTGTATCATACAGGACGGCAAGGCGGGTTGGATAACTGAAGCAGCAGGGATGGTAACGATGTATAGGAGCGCATATCTTACGATCGCTGCTACCAAATCCGCAGATAGCGCTGGAGGACTATATACGAGGCAGCCCGAGCCACACGTACTCTGTCAAGTATTGTGCTCTGGGACTCGCTATGACATTTTCGTACGGAAGTATCTAGACACTACCCATGGTCCCTTCCCAGCTCTGGATGGTTTAGCAAAGTACTACAGCGGATCAAAAGGACAGTACATTACCGGTGCTTAGGTGGATGGCCTTTTGCAGTACTTGCTGTGGATGAACACAGGGATAAAGAAAGATCGTGACAATCGATTACCGTCTTGGTCGGGGCATCTAGTGGTTCCCGCATGGAATGGCTTGACCCCGGCTTGTTCTTAAGAGTGCAAAGGTGTATCGTATTCGCTACTATTCAACGGCAGGGGATTTGTTTGTTGAAATTGGTTATGCACGCCTTGACATTGAAGATGCGATCCCCGTGCAAACTACATCCTTCAGGCGAAGTCCCACTGGTTACTGGTCGGCTCGTGCGACAACGCGTACTGGACAACAAGGTGCAAGTTAAAGCTTTTCCTTCGGAGTTTTTCTCTTTTCCATCGGAACTATGTAACACAGTTTTTGGGCTTTCCGAGGCTTTGTCGATTCCGAGTGCTTCCTTCTGGTCCGTATTGATAATGGTAAGGATATTTATAAACGATTTGGTATCGGCCAGTTCTCAGCAAAGGAGGACTGGGTCAAGGATAGGTCAGTAAAAGAATCAAACTGGCCTAGCGGTCTCGAGGCAAAATATATATCCGCAACATCGTTCTTCATGGCTTTTAAATGCCCATCAGTTAAGCTTTCTTCGGCCCCTTCTGTCATCCCGAGCATTGCACATGCTCACCCAATAAAAGAGCACATTGAACAGTTAGGAATGACCTATCTAAAGTCGGCTTGTAACCCATTTGATATTAGGGCTTGGACCGTGGTGCCCTACAGCAATATCCCCATTCGGAAGGCCTCCGCGAATACAAGCAAAAATAGAAAAGGAAGATCGGCAGAAGAACTTTTGTCCGAGATCACGGGGTCGATCCACTTGCCGAAACCGGATCACGAACGACATAACTTGCGCATAAATACGGACTCAGTTGCGCATAATTCAACATGCCATCCAAGCATAAAACTGCATAGACACAGGGTGATGGAGGACAACCTTAGAGCCAGCCGGCAAGAGACTGGGCCGGTCATTTATACCGTGGGGTTCAGCGATGTGATTGGCTGGCTTTGATTGCTTCAGGATGACCCCAGACCGGCAAAGGCCTTGAAAAATGCCCAATGCCCATGCATATATAACCGGCTGGCCCCCGTTCGGAGGTTCTCATACTTAGGATGATTTTGCTGGGTCACCTTTTCTTGCGACAACGCGCTGTGTTTGGTACCGAGAAGCAATGACTGACCTCAGGACATCGGGTGATCCTGAGAAGGGAGGGAGGACAGAAGAGGTCAACAGAAGTTCTGGGTGTAACGAGGTTGAAAATGTGTCAAAACCCGACACTTCAAGCCTAGTCGACTGGGATGGTCCCGATGACCCTGAGAACCCCTTTAACTGGTCGACATCCAAAAAAGCTGTGCAATTAGTTTTCATGGCATTCAACACCTTCGTAAGGTAGGAATATACTCAGCAAATTATTAGGACACGGGAGCAAAACTGACTCGTGCAGCCCTCTCGCATCCTCCATGTTCGCCCCTGGTGTTCAATATGTCATGCGCGACTTCCACTCCACCGATTCCATGTTAGGGTCCTTTATAGTCTCAGTCTATGTTCTGGGCTACATGCTGGGGCCCTTTCTCATCGCGCCGTTGTCGGAAATATATGGCCGCGTGCCCCTCTATCACGTCTGCAACGTGGTCTTCCTGATATTCACCATTGCCTGTGCGGTGGCACAGACGCTACCTCAGTTGATTTTGTTCCGTTTATTTGCAGGAATTGCGGGTGTTTGCCCCATTACTATTGGCTCTGGGACAGTCGCCGACATGATCCCGGTAGAGAAACGTGCAGGCATCATGGCCATTTGGGCTCTAGGGCCGATCCTCGGTCCCGTTGTAGGACCCATTGCGGGTGGTTTCTTAGCGGAAGCAGTGGGGTGGCGATGGGTGTTTTGGGTACTTGCAATTGCAGTAAGTAGCCGGCCTTGACTGGTCCCTTGCCATGAACGCAGACGCTAACAAAATACCTAGACCGGCGTGATGACGATCGGATGTATAGTTTTCTATCGCGAGTCGTATGCTCCCGTCGTCTTGAGCCGTAAAGCAGCACGCTTGCGCAAACAGACAGGCAACCCTTGCCTCCACTCGGTCCACGGCGACGGCAAGGTCACAAAACAACTATTTTTCACTGCATTCGCTCGGCCAACGAAACTTCTATTTGGCTCTCCGATCGTGTTCCTGCTCTCCCTGTTCGCGGCCGTTACATACGGCTACCTCTACCTGATGTTCACCACGTTGACCCCGATCTTCAAAAACACATACGGCTTCACGTCTGGACTAGCAGGCCTCGCCTATCTCGGCTTCGGGATAGGAAGTATCATCGGGCTCGGCGTTTGCGGCATTGTCTCCAACCGTATCGCCGTTGACCACACCGCCCGTGGCTGCATGACACCAGAATCTCGTCTTCCCCCGATGTTGTTCGGATGCTGGGCTATTCCGGCCGGTCTCTTTTGGTATGGATGGTCGGCGCACGCACATACCCACTGGATTGTACCGATCCTCGGCACGTTTGTCTTTGCGATCGGCCTTATGGTCGTGTTCATGGCGACGAATACGTACCTTGTGGACTCGTATTTGAAGCATGCGGCATCAGTTACCGCCGCTGCCACGGTCCTGCGTTCTCTGGTCGGCGCGGTTCTTCCGCTTGCTGGGCCGGCGATGTATGATGCGCTAGGATTGGGATGGGGGAATTCGTTGCTGGCGTTTATTGCGTTGGCGATGTGTGCTTGTCCATTGCTGTTTTATAAGTATGGGAAGTATATTCGGACACATCCTCGGTTTCAGATGGATCTGTAAAGAGTATTGATAATGTTTTAGTTTAGAAAAGGTTTTGTATAGGGAAAAGATTTTCGCTACTCTCTATGGGTCACTGTATGGTGCCAAGTTCTTGGTGATGATTTGATGTTAGGAGTTCGAAGTCATCCACAAAGTAAAACAAGACAGCGAACTAGGTTCCGATCGTGAGTTTAGTTGGGATCATACGACATCTCTTTCTTTCTTCTACCCCCGAGTCCTGTTTCCCGGTCTTCCCGCATGTCTGTAGCTAATGTTCAAGCTCTGTCTCCTCAACTAGGATCTCATCAACCGCACCATGACTGTGAACTAGATGGAACTTCTCATAGCACATACAATATGGCGAAGTGTCAACCAAAATTACCAATAATCCTCGGGGTTTGGCCAAGGCCTCAGAAATCTGCCACCGACACGATCCTGTGTATCAGATTTCAGCCACTATGTTGCTTTTTTATATGGGAATTTGCAGGGGCCAAATATCGGCTCAGCTTAGGCCTATAAAAGGCAACACTGGTTCACTAGATAGAGAGAAACAAGCCTATTTCTCACCTCGTTACATCCAATCAGATCCTGGGTGTAATTACTAGGACGAACGCTTTCCCGCATTTCTAATACTAAGGCATAGGCCAAGAAACAAGTGTCTTGATCAGAATTGATAACCAATAAGGTTCATCGTAACCAAGGAGCCAGGGATTTGCCCCGCAGCGCGAATATGAGCTGACTATGATGTAGGTATATGTCATGTCATACTTAAACAGCTTCTCCTACTGCATGATTTAATAGCTTAGTGGCTTCTATACCAACTCAGATACACTAAACCCAGAAACAAAATGCTCATCGCCGTAGCCCCCGGCTCTCCCAAAACAGCCCAGGCAATAATCCGGGCTCTGCTCAAAACAGACCGAACAGTCCATGTCAAAGGCGTATATCGGGATCTCTCCCGCGTGCCCGCTGAATTCCTCGCTTATCCGAACTTCCAAGCTGTAAAGGGCGATGTAGACGATGCGGCGACTCTAGATTTCGCCGGCGTGGACGCTGTCCTCGCCATTACGCCGCCGCGCTACGATGGTTCTGATTCCTTAGTGGGGTCGAGGATCGCATCTGAAAACACCAAGTTGGCAGTGCAGAAGTCTGGTTCTGTTAAACGTCTGGTGTTGCTGTCTAGTATGGGAGCAGAGCATCCGTCTGGGACTGTAGGTTCACGTGGATACCCTTCGAAAATTAGATTGGGATAATACTAATTGAAGCCACCAGGGAGAAATAATGACGAACCATATCGCGGAAACAATCTTGAAAGATGCAGCGCCGGAGGTCGTGCTCGCTAGATGTGGTTATATAATGGAGAATTGGGCCGCTGCAGTGGAGACGGTGAAGTCTAAGCCGCCGCATTTTTATTCAGTTATTACGCCGTTGAATTTTGAAGTACCAATGGTATGCGTTGTTCTTCTTCATTATAACTGTATGGGACTCTAACCGACTGTGTTTAAATCTAGGTCGCTACCAAGGACATAGGCGAAGCTTGCGCTGCCTATCTGCTCACCACACAGCTCCCGGAAAGTCCTCACATCGTTGATGTCCTTGGACCGAGGACATATTCCTCGCAAGATGTGCAGAAGGCCTTCCAGGATGCTACAGGACGAGACGTTGAGCTCAGGCCTGTCGAGAAGGAGGACCTGCCGGAGTTCTTTGGAGCTTTTCTTCCGAAAAGTGCTGCTGATGGGTTTGTGGAAATGACCATTAGCTTCCTGCCGGGTGGCGTTATAGCCTCGGGGAATGAGGATGCTGCTAGTGGAGTTCAGGTTTACAGGGGAAAGACTGAATTGGGTGAAGCGATCCGGGAGATTTGTGAAGGATCGGGGTAGGTGAAGATGCGGTTGGTTGAATGGAGGGTTTTGTTCATTCCCGGGCATTAAAGTTGTTAATATTAATTGTTGATATAGGAGGTAATCGTAAGTCATTGAAGTTCGTTGCTTCACTTAAAATAATGCGATAGGGCCATCGGATGAAGAAGGTATAAATTGGACCACGCAGTAGTTCCGAGTTCCTTTACAGCTCATAAATCTTTCCTGTGTCAATTCTCTCGCTCTTAGAAACAAATGCAGTACTTATTTCAGGAGGCGCTACATTAAAGGCAGCGTTACGCGATCACCTTTGGCCGATCTGGAAATTCGAAATACGGGTTTGACTGTATCTGCCTGTCGGTAGGAACTACGATACCCTAGCTTGTCTTTCGTAATATTTATTAGCATTAGCTGACATGCATGGGGTCATACTAAAGACAAGGTGGTAGAACACCCAAAGATAACCGGAAAGCGCTTTATGAGCCCTGGAGTTCTGGTAGCAAATTAGTGCTAAACACAGATTATCAGATCGTTGTGCCTGAATGCTGTCTTACACGGGAATATTTCAATCTCGACCTGTGGGAGATCTTTTCCGCAAAGCTGCTGACTATCCTCCCTCTCTTACTCTTCAAGCCCCATCATAGTCAGCAGGCAACATACTCATAACGAGTGGCCGATGAGTAAGAGGGTTGAAATGTGATCGTCTGCAGATCAACACAGACGGAGTTTGTTGCTTGTGTACGCATTCGCCGACTAGGTTAGGATTCGTACTCCTGCCGCAGTCCCTTGCCACCTCAAAAAATTCCTCTGCCTTGAGATTATTGGCGCAAGGGACCTTGGTGAATACCAGGATGACACGAATTCAGAGAAAGATTATGGTTGGTGAGACAATGAGTGTTAATGAATTTTACCCAACTGCTAAGTCAAGGGGAACATGATTCGATGACAACTCGCCTTGAATTCTTCCTGCGTGGTTCACCCAAAATAAGGGTCATGTTGCGCATTATCTGCGCCTAGATCTTACTCTACAAGGAGAAAGCCATTGTGCGGACATTTTGCCCTGCTGAGCAGGTTTAAGTAGCAGCTGTGGTGAAGGAGGTATGGAGTTATACTTCACCCCAACGGGGATCCATTGAACGACTGAGTCCAGCATGTTTTCAAAGTTTGACGGAGGACCTCTGGCTGTCGCTTAAAACCTAAACGTACACTCTGCTTCTCAAGTCAATATTTTGAGAGCGAATGCGCTTGTCGTCAGCAGTGCAATCATGGCCGAATTACAGATCGCTGCTCAAAACAGCCTAATGGTCCATAATCCGAGTCATTGGCTTTTTATAGTCAGCGTTCGAACTGAATCATGGATCCATGGACTTAAGGCTACACCTAAGCACCAACAGCAACTCACAATATCCTGTAATCGAACCGACATCCCGATCAAGCACTGAACCATGACTCGTGCCCTTATTGTTGTCATTATCTGTCACCCGTTCCTACATCCGGATATTACCTCTCACACCAGCTAATGCTACGCCTATGTGTTTAACTGAAGCGTGAGGCGGGACAACGCACGTCCGGCGTCAAAAAGGGTCATGGTGTTCTAGTATCTCCGCTAAACACACCCCAAAACACAAAAACGCTGAAACGTTCCTCTTGCGAAGGCTTGTTGAGTGATTAGAAAACATACTAGAGGCCGAAGACCCAAACCGTGACACGGCACACCATTACCAACGCCATTCCTGCCTTTGGCCTTTTCCAAACAACGCCGGATACATCCTCTGGCAGGTGAAAATACGTCGGTATCCTGCTGATGTAAAGGAAGTGCTCTATATGAAGTGGTTTTGCCGGGGGCGAGACTAACGATCCAGATCAAGACTCTAGACCGGTAGCGGTTGCACTTCGAATGGGGGCAACGGTGATGAAGAATTGGCCACCGAGACGTCTAACTCCGATGAGGAGTCCGTGGGCGCACCGCTTTTGAGCGGTGATAGGGAGGTACGCGCGAGAGCTTCGTTCCCGGAGCATCTTGAGGCCGCGGCCGGTTCTCAAAGTACTGATGATGAGACGACTGGGTTGCCTTCAGGTTGAACATGAATACACGCTTGACTTTGACGAAGGCATGAAGTTGATACAGTGAATTGCTGACCTTCTGAATATGATCGGAAGACAAAAACCTGTATATGGGATTTCGGGATCAAAGACTTATCACACTCCCACCTGGCTAAAAGGCATGTTTAAAGCGGTCGGAGCTACAAAGAAGAAACTTCAGCGCCGAGTGACGAACTTAGTACCTAAAGTGCTATTGTAATTGGGGACTGTGATGACGGGTGATATGGATGAATCTGAGAAGGAATATCTTGAACAATCTTGCTGGGGCCATGGATGATTCGGGAGACATGATGGCTTCTACTGTCTGACCATCGTTTCTTGATGATAGAGCTGAACTTTACCAGCATACCATGAGCTGGAAGGGTTAGAGCATCATTTGGCAATCTCGCAGGAGAAGGAAAAGCAATTGCAAGGTCAACGACAAACACCTAGACGGTACGTGTCGTATCATCCCGACGAATAAGTGTATTTGAGCACTGGAACAAATCCGAAAGTGGCTTCAATCCATCCATACTTCTCAAATAGAAGCTCTTTAACACACCTGCCGCCCAGCCATTTGGAGATTACTGCAAAGATGGGTGCATCGTAGGGGCCAACAAAGGCACGCAGAAAGGTTATGGGAGTATGCTGCTTACAACGGTTGTGCGTTTAATTTCGCCGTTTCTCGAATGTTAAATGATGCTGAGCACACTAAACGGGAGGGGTGTGCACAAGCAGCCTATTCACTACCCTGATATTGTGTGAACTGAGGCACTCGTCCAAGACTCTCAACACTGATGGCTTTTTTGGAATGTCAGACCTCTAGGGCTCAGAGAGTATAGACCACCTTCAACTAATAGCCACTAGCACTATGGCAATCCAGGATGTCTTTTGGGTTGCGTTATACCACGTTACATTAACAAAGGCTGAACGACAACAATATGCGCAGGCTAACTTATACAAATGATAAACGGCGTACGGGGAACTCGGCCGGGCGGGGACAGCGGCTTTTGAGGAAGAGAGCCTTGGGAGTCATCATTTATCTATCCAAGTCAAAGTTAGCACTTTGTTGTTTGTGAAGCAGGGAGCAAGAAGGAGTAGTTGAAGAGATACTTGAAGTATCATGAGACACCCCGAGCAGAGGTGGATCTATTTTTGCGGTCCTAGAAGGCATTGGATAATGAGCAAATGTCTTCTCTAAGAATGGATCGTCGCCCTTTGAACCGGAGACAGGCATATGGAGGAATGGAGAAATTTGTATCGTATCGGGGTCTGACGCCTATATTATGCTTACCTTCAGTCATATTACCGATGGCAGAGTTCTGGGGTATCTTGGAGTAATTCATGGATCAAGTTGAGAGGCCAGTGTCTCTCAAAAGGAATTCAAAATCAGCTCAAATTTTCTAGACTCGCCAGAGCACGATGCGAGGCAGTTCCGACAAAAGTACGACACAATCACGAGGTCTAACGAAGGCGAAGATCAGGCCTTCTCCCAACCTTCAACTTGAGTGTTAGCTTGTGTTGAAAATTGCATGGCTATCAAACCGAGAAAGCCGCGTGTGAGTAATGTAGGTTGCTCCTCATAGTATAACAGGCTCTGTGCCAGGAGCACGGACCTTATGCTGTGAGAGGGAGATGGGGAACGGGGCGGGAGAACAGCGCACGGACAAGTCGCATATCTCGGCGTGCATATGGATCTACTATGTTCCATCCTTCGATACGTCTAAGATGAACAGGCATACCCCTAGCTGACCCCAGAGGTGTAGTCTCGGCGGTGATCGGCAATTGTGATTTTTGCTTTTTCTACGCGTGCATGATTCAGATGGCTGGATGCTCTGCGTGATTTCTTGGCTGTTCGATATCGCTTGGAGCACGCGTTTGGTCTAGTGTTTTCCTTCCTGTTAAGTATGGAGAGCTCGAACATATCGGGCCCCAGCACGTTCAAGGACGATCGGTTCTGGTGGATACTGCGGAGTACAACCAGCGTCCTTGGAAACTACGCTCACCAATCATACAGAGGAATGTAAAGAGAGATGTCAGGTTGTGGACCTTTCCGTGTAGCCTAAAATAGCCACATATATACTATTCCATGTTCAGTAGGCTTAGATATTCGCCTGCCAAGTCACCCGGTTGTTGAAATGCAGGTTACGCGTAATGCGCCCATTTTATATCACTTTTCCTCGAAGCTCTGGGGCTAGCCATGACTCTGTCCCCTCTACATTAGGTTGAACAATAGGAGTCTTGCCACGGACTGACAGATGATGGAGGCCGTGTTATGTGATCTACTTACTCACCATAGGGTGCCATAGGATACACATTCGAGGCCTACTATTGACATTGTTCCCTGCAGACGACATGACCTGCAGCGATTAGTTCAATGTCCTATTGGTAGGCTCTTTTTTGCAGCCAATGAATTAAGCACTGGGCACCTTACATTAAAACGCCTTGCAGCAGACAGCATCAGTCTATGTGTTGGTAGTTCCCCGATCTCTTGTTTATTTCCTGGATAGCATTCTCCGCCTATCCTCATCCGTTTGTGTTGTCATGACCAATCCGGAACGGAAAGCCATGTAGATTCGTGGTCAAGCTGATCGATACATCATAGAACTGGCTCCAAAATAGGGCAAGAAGTATCCTGATCCGAATCTAACGCACGCACATACAGCCACATGGCACATCAATGGTGGGAATTGTAGATATCATATGCATATTCTGTTTCCTTTTGGTTTCCTGCATGTCCGTTTGAATTTTCCCCGAGGTCCGGGCTTTCGTGTAGCATGCATGTAACGACGAACAAAGCCGAACCTACACTTCCGCATTTGATTGGCCCTACTATGGTTCTTTGACGTGACCCCTGGCTCTTTGGAGAGCGTATAATTGCGACGGCATCCACTTAGCGGTGAGTTGGTGGCCGTCGACCCACAAGCTGACAGCTGTCTGGCCTGATCGTCGACGAAGAATTACTAGTAGTCTGTCTAGTTTACCCGGTAGTGGACTGAGTGGAGATGGCTGTGCAAGTTTTCGCCCAGGGTACGCGCCTATATATTGCGCTTTGAGTCCCTTTATTCTGCAGACGCGGTGTCCCCTGTTTCCGTTCGTCTGTGCTACAAGGGATAAGATGATTTTTGAACGGCCGTCGCGGGTGCCATTGCCCACCACCGATCTGATTTCTTATATTTTCTCGAACCCCCGATTTGATCGCGATGAACCGGTACAGTCCCTTTCTCCTGGCAAACCTTGATCCCAAGCGCTGAATAAGTAGATTTATATCGATGCGAGCGACACCTCCCGGTCGGTTTCGTACAACCAAGCTCAGGCCATTATCCGGAAGCTGATTGCCGGCTTGCGTGTATGGGGCGTACAAAAAGGCGACTGCGTGGCGATCCATTCGTTCAATGACGTACGTTTTGCTTTTGCTGTAAGACTACACCATGTCTCTAACATCCAGTTCCATGAATAGATCTACTATTGCATGCTCGTGCTGGCAATCGTCGGCGCCGGTGGCATCTTCACCGGTACCAATCCAGCCTATACCTCCATGGAGATTGCGCACACATTCAGAGCGTCACAGACGAAGTTCGTTATTTCTGAGCCGGAGATCATTTCCCCCGTCCAGGTGGCAATGAAGGAGAATTCAATTCCGGCATCGAACCTGCTGGTTTTCAATGTCCTCAACCAGACGGTCCCGGCCGGATTGAAATCATGGCAAGAGCTTTTTAAGGCCGGCGAAGCGGATTGGATGCGATTCGATGATCGGAAAACCAGCGAAGAGACTGCTGCTGCCAGATTGTTCAGCAGTGGGACGACAGGTCTACCCAAGGCGACGACGATCACGCATCGGAATTTCATCGCGCAGCATGAATTGGTATTTGAGCATGATAAGCGAGCTTACAAGGTATTCTACTTCGTCTTAAAAAAAAAAAAAAAAAAAAAAATACAAATACACCAACTGCAAATATCAATGGAGCTAAGTAACTGGTATAGCTCCGCCGACTCATCGCCCTGCCCATGTTCCACGCCGCGGCCGCCCCTTCCACCCACTTCAGCCCGCTCAAAGGAGGCCACGTCATCTACTTGATGCGTCGCTTCGACCTCCAGGAATTTTTATCTAATGCAGAGAAATTCCAGATCACCGATCTGTTGCTCGTCCCGCCTATAGCTGTCCTCATCGTCATGAGTCCGCAGGCGCAGTCGCGCCCGTACTTGAAAAGCGTCCGGATGGCTATGATCGGCGCCGCGCCGCTCGACAAAGATATCCAGGCCAGGCTGCGCGCGATGCTCGGGGAGAAAGCTCCCTGTACACAGGTCTGGGGCATGACGGAGGCGACCTGTATCGCGACGATGTTTCCGCATACTGAGCAGGATGATACGGGGAGTGTGGGGAGATTGTTACCGAATCTGCAGATTAAGTATGTTGCCCCCTCTGTTTCCGATGTTGAAAGTTTGCGTGCTGATGGGAGTAGACTAGTGGATGACGAAGGGAATAATGTCTCTGCGTATGGAGTGCGAGGCGAGCTCTGTGTTCGTGGCCCGACGATTACGCCCGGGTATTTTAACAACCCCGCGGCGAATGTTGAATCCTTTGATAATGAGGGGTGGTTCCACACTGGCGATATTGCATACTGCGACGAAGATACCCGCAAATGGTACATTGTTGACCGCAAGAAGGAGCTCATTAAGGTCCGTGGGTTCCAGGTTGCCCCGCCGGAGCTCGAGGGCGTTCTCCTCACGCATCCGCTTATTGTTGATGCTGCTGTCATCGGCTTGCGCGGTGTGCTTCCGGATAGCGAGCTGCCGCGCGCGTACGTAGTGCGTCGCCCGGGTACGGGAGATAACTTGACGGAGGATGAGGTACGGACGTACCTGGTTGGGAAATTAGCTAACTATAAGGCGTTGACCGGGGGCGTGAAGTTTGTGAGTGCTATTCCGAAGAATGCGAGCGGGAAGATATTGAAGAAGGTTTTGAGGGAGGGAGCTCAGAAGGAGGTCGAGGCTGAATTAAGGCCGAGATTATGATCTATGCTGTTGTTGTTTCTCTCCTGGTTGTCCATAGAGCGCCGGTATATGTATACCTACCATTGTCTATACATAAAACAGCTATGACAAACTAGGCTCTATGCGCTACCCGAAGAACCAACTGAATAGCCCCTTTTTCCCCTCTGGAGGCTCGGTCTCCACGCGTCCAACTTGTAGTCGTGCGTGATATTTCTGTATGACACTTTCCGGGTGTGATTCCCAGAACTCGTTTGTTGCATCTTTTCCCGCTACCTTGCGTAGAACTGTTAGGGCATCAGCACAACCCACATGGCAAAGGGGAGTCGCAAGCTCACTCCTGTCGCCGCCGGGGTGCTCAGCGCGAAATTCACTTAAGTCGTACACGACTTTATCGATGATGACCCAGAGATCTGACGCATGATTGTGCTGTGCGACCTCGTCGCGGGTGTAGGCTTTTGGTGTGGACATATTCCCGTGGTACAGCATCCACACTAGAACGCTTATTGTAAGGAGGGCTGGGGCACAAGGCTGCTTAGTATCACCTTCCCGAGATTTCTGGTGGTTGGATTTCTGATCCATTCGGTACGAGATCTTGCTTACGATTCCACTATTATCAATAGTGCTTATGGTTGCTGCCTATTGGTGTCGAGGCATTTGACAAATATACGCGGGATTTGGACATGTCCGATGCCGAGACCCTGCCTTGCCCAATGAATCAGTTGCGGTTGGATTTACTGTGGCGCTACTAAATATGATAGATCGGGAAGATCAATATGCCAAGCTTCAACCTTGCGGCTAGTTAGCTCTGTATTTCTTTCGGGCCGTTCTAAACGCAGTGCACGCTACTATATCTCGCACTTCCCATTACTTAGAATGTACCTGAATGTAATCCTCGTATGTGATATATCGGTGCCCGTTTATTACTCTATAGTCGACGGGCGATTCGCATTTCTAAATCTGCGTTGTAGATCTCGCCGGAGACATACCGAATCGATATAACCTAACTAACCAGACGCTCATCTCATAGATTGCCGCGTTCCTTATACATCTTCAGTAACACAAAACCAAGTCCAGTCCCAAAACCAGATAGCACAGATAGCACTACCAATCATCCAACCCCCCATTATCCAAAACCCTCACTCCCCCCTCCCATCCTC